>NDXB01002453.1:0-73585 GCA_002631895.1 Agapornis roseicollis
GGCAGGGGCGGGAGCGGGGTCAGGGGCAGGGGAGGGAGCGGGGGCGGGGGCGGGGGCGGGGGCAGGAGCAAGGGCAAGGGAAAGCCGGGGCAGAGCTCTGGGGCTTACCCTTTTGCCCGCCCACCGGCGGCGATGGCCGAGGGGTCTCTGCACCGCCTGGCGGGGACAAGCCCGGACTGTGAGGCCGGCGGGCTGGTGCTGCTGCAGCGCAGCGCCGCCGCCGAGCAGCACGTCTTCAAGGCACCGGCACCACGAGCCTCCTTGTTGGGCCTTGATGTGCTGGCGGCCCAGAAGCGGCTGGCGCGCGGGGAGGAGGAAGCGGGCAGGAAGCGGTCTCGGATCGCCTCGCACAGGGACCGGGAAGAGAGCAGCGGCGAGGCGGGCAGCGGCGAGGAGGACGGCGACGAGAGCACCCGGAGCAGCCACGGCGCTCACAGGTGGGTTTGCGGGGCGGGTGCTCGGTGGCACCGGGTCCTCCGCGACTGCTGGATCCCCCTGGGGTAATGAGCGTGAGCACCGTCAGCGTGTGCGGGTCTGCGCCTGTGACCGCCTAGGCGGGAAATTTCCTCGGGTAGGACCGGGGGCACCTCTGTAGGTTTGAGGAGCTCTGGGCAAAGCTCTTCGCTGCTGCCGTGCCTGGGGTGTTGTGGGTAGGTGCTGTCAGGCCTGCAATCACCAGCCATCCCAGTTGTGAGACTTCCTGCTTCCTAATACCTGGAGGCAACAGCACGTGAGAGCATCAGAGACGTGGTGTGCTGTTAGCAAAGGATGGAGGGAGCACTTTCAGCTATAAGCTTCTCCTATAGCAGAGTCATGTGAGTCAAGTTGAAGGCCAGCTATTCCTCAGCACTCGAGCTTTCCTTCTCTCTGTTCTGCCTTTCCAGGCATTACCGTTCTACCCATGTGGAATCACCTTCCTACACAGGGGGTGTCAGTGAGGAGTTTTGGGAACGCAACCGGCAGCGTGAAAGGGACCGTCGGGCACATGGTGTCTTTGCCTCCTCCAAGGAGGAGAAGCAGCAGAAGAAGGAACGCAGTAGGGACCGGGACCATGATCGCAAACGGCACCGTGGTAATTGCTTAAAGATCTGTGTACCTCTTCCTGCTTAGGGCTTGGGCTCATCCTTCAGCCTGTTTGCAGGCTTTAGCTAATGTTCATGGTGGTTTCTGCGGCAGATCTGGAAAGCCTGCTTGTGCACTTGGCCCATGATCTCACTTTCCTTTTGCAGAGGAACGGGACAGAAGTCGTCACAGCAGCAGATCAGAGAGGGACAGCTCATCGGAGCGCAGCAGCAGGAGGAGTGAACCAGAGAGTCCCAGGCATCGGCCCAAAGGTAGGAGTGGGACCCAGCAGAGCTCTTAGGTGAGACCAAACAGGAAAGGGTTTGTTCTTTTTGTTGTTAATGTTTTCTGCTGCTTTTGCCAGGATAAGTGTGGGTTGAAAAGCCTGTATCTTTTAACATTTGTGCTTAGGGCAAGACTAAAACCCCTAGCCTGACCTGGGCTCAGGAGCAATCTGACAGCTGTGTGTGTGAACATCTGATTGATCTCTGTGCAGTGGGGCCTGTTCTGGGTCTGTGTGATAGAAATGTGGTCACTTGGCAATTTTCCTTGGAATGCTGGCCCAGCCTCCTCTTTTAGATAAGGGCAGATGGGTACCCTCTCCCTGTGCTCCTTTCTAGAAGGTATACAGTGGCTTCTGGTCATTGGGGGGGTCACTGTTTGAACATCAGGTATCAAACCCCATCTTCTCTGCTAGACGCAGCCACGCCGTCTCGCTCTGGCTGGGAGGAGGATGACAGTGGCTCCAGCAGTGCTCGCCGCTCACAGTGGGAATCTCCTTCACCCATGCTTTCCTCTCGAGACTCGGAGCGCAGCCACCGGCCGTCATCACAGCGAGACACAGACCGGAGAGACCGGGACAGGTATCAGTGCCTGGGGCTGAGCTGTTAGTTGCAGAAAGGGGAGGGTGTATGCAAGTGTTGTGCATGGCTGTGGACACCAATTCCTTCCTCTGCTGTTTTCAGGTCTGTGAGGAGCAGGTACTCGGATAAGACACCATTGCCTACCCCATCGTACAAATACAATGAATGGGCTGATGACCGGAAACACCTCGGGTCCACACCACGGCTGTCCAAAGGGAGAGGTGAGGAGCCTGGGCTGAGCGGCCTGGGAACACCGTGGAAATTCCCTTCTCCTGCGAAGCACCAGGTTGAGTGCTGTAGGGTTTCCCCCTGCGCGCCCAAAGTGGGGCCGCACTGATCCGCTTGCCCCTCCAGGACGGCGCACAGACGGGGAGGAGGGCATCGCTTTCGAAACGGAGGAGGAGAGGCAGCAATGGGAGGACGACCAGAGGGTGAGAGCCGCGGGCGGGCAGGCAGCAATCGGGCGGCGGGCGGGCTCCCCCCGGTGGCCATATCGGGAGCAGCGGCAGCGCCTGGTCCGGCTCGGGTGGCTGCCGAGGCCGGCGAAGCTCAGGGCAGCCCCTGTTCCCTCCCAGCAAGCTGATCGGGACTGGTACATGATGGATGAGGGCTACGACGAGTTTCACAACCCCTTGGCCTGCTCCTCCGAGGAGTATGTGAAGAAGCGGGAGCAGCACTTGCACAAGCAGAGGCAGACGCGCATCTCAGCGCAGCGGCGGCAGATCAATGAGGTGAGGGCTGTTGAGAATGTGTGGAGTTTGCTGTCCCTCCACAGATGTGGTTGCTGGCTGCAAAGCTGAGCCTCTGCTGTCAGGTGGGGAAGCACAGTGTGTGTCCTCGCCCAGGCTCAGATAAGCTATTGCTAAGCTCCCCTGGACAGTGCAACTCTGTACCTGCTGCACAGGGTACCTGCAGTGGTTCAAAATGTGCAGGGCAGCAGGAATGTGGAGGGCTATACTCTTGCTATGCTCTTGCTGTTCTGGGGTGTGAGTTACATTGCAAGGGTTGTCTGCTGTTGGCCCAGTGATGGTGGGGGTTGCTGCCCTTAGCACAGGTGGGATTATGTCCTGGCTTCCTGGTGTGTTCTGAGTATGGCAGGGGCCTTGTGGAAAATGTCTCTCCTGCATTTCCTTAAAGACAGTCCTGTTGAGCATGTGTGCCATCTGGCCAGTCTGTGTTTCCTGTACCCTGCTGCTTCCAGTTATTGATTCTTCCCTAAGTGCTTGGTTTCAAGCTTCCTAGGCTGGAAGCATCAGTTTCATCCTATTGTCAGTGTGGGTCCAAGACCCCTAAACTCTGGTGTGATCTTTTGGGTTTTCTGTGGGGTTTTTATATTCTTTCTAACATGCTGTTTCCCTTAGGATAATGAGCGCTGGGAGACAAATCGGATGCTGACCAGTGGTGTGGTTCATCGGATTGAAATAGATGATGATTTTGAGGAGGATAACTCAGCTAAAGTGCATTTGTTGGTGCACAACCTGGTGCCCCCTTTCCTAGATGGAAGGATTGTCTTCACCAAGCAGGTAGAAACTGTGGCTACAGGCTGGTGGCAGGGAGCCCCAGAAGTGTGAGCTCTTCATGCTGAAGCAGTTCCTCTTTCCTCTAGCCAGAGCCAGTCATCCCTGTCAAGGATGCCACCTCAGATTTGGCCATCATAGCCCGAAAAGGCAGCCAGTTGGTGCGCAAGCACAGGGAGCAGAAGGAGCGTAAGAGGGTATGCTGTGACCTTTTGGTTTATTACCATACTTTACTTGTTATATAGTGCCTTACAACTTTTGTTTGGACTTTGCAGAGTATAGGCTTTGACATCAAGTGATAATAAGGAGCTTATATTTTTGTGACCTGGAATATTGTTTATCCAGCATATCTGTCTGGGTACTCTCTCTATCCAGACCAGTGTCTAAAGAGCTCTGGTTTGGCTCACCTGGAAGAGGGAGACTTGGTATAAGAATGGGGTGTGTGTTTTGTGTTCTAGCACTGAGAACTGTGGGGCTAACGTGCTTTCCTAGTCTTATGAATAGGATTGGAGAAGAATGATTTGTCAGTGCTTGCTGTGGCAGTTACGGTGCTCTCTGTCCTTCCAGGCTCAGCATAAGCACTGGGAGCTGGCAGGCACAAAACTGGGAGACATTATGGGGATCAAGAAAGAAGACGAGAAGGATGAGATGGTGACAGAAGATGGGAAAGTGGATTACAAGTATGAGCTTGCTCTGAATTACTCCTAATCAGCCAGTAATGGGGCCTATGTGGGGCCCATTTGCTTAGCAAAGTGTGTGGAGAGGCAGTTTCAGGACTTCTGGTATTTCCTCAGGACTGAGCAGAAGTTTGCTGAACACATGAAAGAAAAAAATGAAGCCAGCAGCGAGTTTGCCAAGAAGAAATCAATCCTGGAGCAGAGACAATATCTGCCCATCTTTGCTGTGCAGCAGGAGCTGCTCTCCATCCTCAGGTATGGCTGCTAGGGAGCTGGTCAGAGAGCATTCCCAGGGTATTGACCTATATCTCAGAAACCCAAGTGAGAAATTTTCCCAGCTACATGGCCTGTTTGGAAGCTGCACCCCCAGGAAACAAACCTCGCTGCCTTGTGTGGTTGGTGGCAGTTCTTCTGTCTGAGTGGGGTGATGCTTGGGTGGCCAACCAGGGCTGTGAGTGCAAAAGCCCTTTATGGTGTGTGAAGAAATACTTTTTCCCTTTTTTCAGAGACAACAGCATTGTGATTGTGGTGGGGGAGACAGGGAGCGGGAAGACAACACAGCTGACACAGTACCTGCATGAGGACGGGTACACCGACTATGGCATGATTGGCTGCACACAGCCCCGCAGGGTGGCGGCCATGTCTGTTGCCAAGCGGGTCAGTGAAGAGATGGGTGTGCGGCTTGGGGAGGAGGTAAGCCTGGCAGTGGGTGCAGGGCTGTGGGCTGAGGACAGCAAGTGCATGGGACTGTTCAGAGACCTGCTTGTATCTCTGCCCTCCCAGGTGGGCTACGCCATTCGCTTTGAGGACTGCACGTCTGAGAACACATTGATCAAATACATGACAGATGGGATCCTTCTTCGTGAGTCCCTGCGAGAGGCTGACCTGGACAACTACAGTGCTATTATCATGGATGAGGCACATGAGCGCTCACTCAATACTGACGTGCTCTTTGGCTTGCTTCGGGAGGTGTGTGTGAGCCTAGACAGGACAACAGCAGCACAGAGCACATGAGCTGGTCTTAACACAAAGTATTGAAGGCCTTCTCTACCAGGTCTGGGAGAAGCAAACAGCTCTGCCACATCTCTGCATTTGCTGCTCCACCATCCTAGCCTGTGGTTCTAACCGCTAGTTTTAATTAGCTGTTAAATCTCCCCTAGTGTCAGAAGTGCTGCCAGAACCTTGCTGGCTAGCTGTACTAGGTAGAGATGTTTGCTGGCTTAAGGCTTCCTGGACCAAGATTGGTCTTACTTAACTGCACAGAGCAGTTAAGTAAGCATAACTGCATCTGTGTTCGCTGGCATTAACATACAGTGACCCTACAGTACAGCAGAAGCTCTGTCCTGTGCTGTTGTCTCAGTAACAATGGAAGCATCCTGCAGCCATGCCCAAGGGCCCTTTTCTTACTGTTTCTTTCATCTGCTTTCCAGGTGGTGGCCCGACGCTCAGATCTGAAGCTTGTTGTCACCTCAGCCACCATGGATGCGGATAAATTTGCCTCCTTCTTTGGAAACGTTCCCATTTTCCACATTCCTGGGCGCACTTTCCCTGTTGATATTCTTTTCAGCAAGGTATGGTCGATGTTCCAGAGGGAAGTTCTGTTGTGACAGAAGGGGGTTGATTCTTGGGTGTACAGCACTCTGTGGTGGTCGAAGGAGAGAGGAGGAGAAGCTGTGCTGTGATGCAGTCTTGCACATAGGATGGGGCAGGTCAGATTTGGTGTCTAAAATCTGGGTGTGCCTTTCAGACCCCACAAGAGGATTATGTGGAGGCTGCAGTGAAACAAGCCCTGCAGGTCCATTTGTCTGGTGCTCCGGGAGATATCCTCATCTTCATGCCTGGCCAGGAGGACATAGAGGTGAGCTAGAAGAGTGGGCACTGTTCTACCCCCTTGTTGTTTATGGTTATACCCCTCTTGTGTTACACCCCATCTTATGGTTACACCTCTCTTGTGCATAGGTGACCTCAGAGCAAATCATAGAGCACCTTGAAGAGCTGGAGAAGGCACCTGCACTTGCTGTTCTGCCTATCTATTCGCAGCTACCATCGGACTTGCAGGCCAAGATTTTCCAGAAGGTACTGATGTGTGCTCTGTGGTAGGGGTGGGGACAGTGGGAACTAGTACAGGGAAGACTACTGTGGTAGTGAGATGTATTGCATGTGGAGAGTGAGAGAAAGGATGTACCCACCTCAACTTTCCAAGAATCACCCCTGTCCTTCTGGGCTCTGTATTACTGGCCTGCATGCTCCCTGCAAGACAGACACCCTTGCCTTGGGATGTGACTGACGTGCAGTATGCTTGCAGGCTCCAGATGGGGTCAGGAAGTGCATTGTTGCCACTAACATTGCAGAGACCTCACTGACAGTGGATGGCATCATGTTTGTGATTGACTCTGGCTACTGCAAGTTGAAGGTAAGCCACAATTTCCTGTATTCTTTATGTCTGTTGTCTCTGGGTTTGATTTGAGGGCATTTTGTGACTGGGTAGTGACTCAGCCTTCCTCTTTCTTCAGTCCGTTTTGCTTATGTCCTGCAGGTTTTCAACCCCCGTATAGGCATGGATGCACTGCAGATCTACCCCATCAGTCAAGCCAATGCCAACCAGAGGGCAGGCCGAGCTGGCCGAACGGGCCCAGGCCACTGCTTCAGGTAGGCATGTAATGGTGTTCCTGTTCTGTTCTATCTGCAGCTTCGCATCAGGTTATACATATTTTTCTTCTCACTGGAGCTGTTTGTTGTCCTGAACTTCTCGGGGTATGAGACCAGTAGGCAAGCCTTGAGCGCTTCTCGTTTTGACCCAGTGCCTCTGCAGAGGAAAGGCCATGCTCCAGTTTCTTCCTTTGCCTGTCTTCACTTGTGGCTGTTCTGCCCTTGATCCTGTGAGGATAACAGCCAAGCCAAATAGCTTTCTCAGTGCTTTGCTTTGAGGCTGGTCTGTGCCCAGGGAATTACTGTGCTTATGAGGGGTGTGCACTGTGCTGCAGCCCAGGTACCCCTAGGCGCTGGGGAGGCCACATGTTGGGCAGGGTAGAGGTTCCTCTCTGATGTCCTGCTGGCTGGGGTGGGCAGCGGTGGGAAAGTCAGTAATGGACACCATGGCCTGAATGTGAGGATCATGCTCTTGGCATCTGTCCTCCAGGCTCTACACTCAGAGTGCCTACAAGAATGAGCTGTTGACAACCACAGTGCCTGAGATCCAACGCACCAACCTTGCGAATGTGGTGCTTTTGCTCAAGTCCCTGGGTGTGCAGGACCTGCTGCAGTTCCACTTCATGGATCCACCCCCTGAGGACAACATGCTTAACTCCATGTACCAGCTGTGGATCCTGGGAGCCTTGGATAACACTGGTATTTTGGCTGCTGGGGCAAGCTGTCAGCCCATGGGACTGGGATCTGCCCAGCTGCTAATCCGTGTGCTGTTCCTATAGGTGGTCTGACCTCAACAGGACGTCTCATGGTGGAGTTTCCACTGGATCCTGCACTCTCCAAAATGCTCATTGTCTCCTGTGACATGGGTTGCAGCTCTGAGATCTTGCTTATTGTCTCCATGTTGTCTGTGCCTGCCATCTTTTATCGGCCTAAGGTACCTGTTTGCTCTTTTGGCAGTCTGGGGCTTTCCCCTGGTATTTGACTAACCTGTGTTCTTTTCTCACCCTTCAGGGCCGAGAGGAGGAGAGTGACCAAGTGCGGGAGAAATTTGCTGTTCCCGAGAGTGATCACTTGACTTATCTGAATGTTTACCTGCAGTGGAAGAACAACAGCTATTCCACATTGTGGTGCAACCAGCACTTCATCCATGCCAAGGCCATGAGGAAGGTGAGGCTGTGGCAGTGAGGCTGTGGCAGTGAGGCTGTGGGTGGAAGCATATACACAGGACAGGGGTCTGACTGCCACATGCCCCTGCAGGTGCGGGAGGTGCGTGCCCAGCTCAAGGACATCATGGTGCAGCAGCGGATGAGCCTGGCATCCTGTGGTACCGACTGGGATGTTGTCAGGAAGTGCATCTGTGCTGCATATTTCCATCAAGCTGCAAAGCTTAAGGTGAGAGGTGTCTCTGCTGGTCTGAGGCCAAAAAGCCCTGTCTGGGAGCTGGGGTGCTGACGATACTCCTCTTTGCAGGGCATTGGGGAGTATGTGAACATTCGTACGGGCATGCCCTGCCACCTGCACCCCACAAGCTCTCTGTTTGGCATGGGCTACACACCAGACTACATCGTGTATCATGAGTTGGTCATGACCACCAAGGTGAGCTTGAGCTGAGGGCTAGCCAAAAGGCTAATGATTGCTGTCATGATGAGGGAGGTGGGAGGGCTTTGCCATGATACTAGGAGTTGCTGGAGGGGCAGTTACCAGCATTTCTCATCTATACCAGCTAGGCATGTCTATGTCATTTGCAGAGTCCTGTTTGTTTCTTTCCCAGTATTTTTTCCTGACCTATATGGGACATGTTTGGACTTCTTTGCAGTCTCACCAAGTCCAGCCCATAGCAGCTTCTGGGGCTGGCAGAAATTATCTGAAAAGGGTGTAGCCCCAGTATGAGAAGTGCCATCAGCAAGTGGGGGAGGGTGGGAGCTGCCATGGCTCTGGAAATGGTGCCCAGGCTGTAAGAGTGCCATCCTGCTACTCTGGCCTTTCCTCTGTCCCTGCAGGAATACATGCAGTGTGTCACTGCTGTGGATGGAGAGTGGCTGGCAGAGCTGGGCCCCATGTTCTACAGTATCAAACATGCTGGCAAGTCACGTCAGGTGAGTTTCCTGTGCAGGACGAGCTGACAGACAGCAGGCCCACTGCACAACCTGCTCTACAGCAGGATGTGTGCTCTTTGACGTGGAGGGAGCAGGCCTATGGGCCTGCAGAAAGTCTGCTGCTGGCGAGCTCTGCCTCTCCCTGACCTCCCCTGCCCTGCTCCAGGAGAACCGCCGCCGTGCCAAGGAAGAAGTGTCTGCCATGGAGGAGGAGATGGCACTGGCTGAGGAGCAGCTGCGTGCCCGCCGGGAGGAGCAGGAGCGCCGGAACCCTCTGGGCAGTGCCAGGTAGGTGCTGGCCCTGCCTGGCTGTGGGATGTCTGCTGAAGAGCAGGAGTAATGAGCTGCATGGAGCACGCCAACTTTCTCATGGGTGTTGTGGTGCAGGGAAAGGTTACATATTCCGCTAATCACCCCTGTTCTCTCCTGGCAGATCTACTAAAATCTACACCCCTGGCCGGAAGGAGCAGGGCGAGCCCCTGACACCACGACGCACCCCAGCACGCTTCGGCCTCTAAGGCAGTAGTGCCTGTTGTTTTGAGGCTTAAAGACTTTCAGGAGAAGCTGAGTCTTAGGAGTGTGCCCAGCCCCTCCAATGACTATACTCTCTGAGGCACTCTACAGCTTGTGGCCCAGGAATGGTGCTTGGCACTGATTTTGCTACAGAACAGAAAAGACTTTATTTGTTTAAAAGTTGTCTAATCCTTGCTTTGTTTTGCACTGTTTCCTATCCCTTGGGCAAGAGTGGGGTGGAGACAGCCCTGCAGAATTGTGTGGGGCTGGTAATGTGAAATTGTTGCCCTGCAGGACACAGGAGAAGGCACAGCATTACACTGACCTAGAGGGCAAAGGCACCCTGGCCCATACTACTGCAAAGGCAGTTCTTCTACAGCTTGTCCTCAGCTGCCCTTGCCCACAGAAGCCCACAGGGCCTTTCAAGCCAGGCTGTGCCAGGGATTCTCACCTTCAGCTGCTCACACTTGCAGTGCTGCTCATCTGTTCCAACCATGAGGTATGTGTCTTCTTCCTGCAGTGTGTCTTGAACAAGCCTGGAGGAAAGGGAGAGAATGAGTGGATGCAATGATGCAGAGACAACCCTGATCTGCTGGCATTTCAGAAGCTTGGCTAGTCCAGCAATTATCCATCTGTCCCATATATTCCTGCCAGCAGCAGTAACTGCTGTTTGGCATAGCTCAGCTCCACTCCTGTGTTCAGAACTTAACTCCTTTTCACCTAGCAGCTCTGCAGTCTGCTTGATTTCCCACTGGATCTTGTACCCTGGTTTCTCATTTGAATGCCTGAAAACAAGGGGTGAGCTGAGCAACTCAGTGTGAGAAGGCAGTAGCCACCTGCCCCTGTGTTCTGGTAAGGCTTCTCACTCACGTTGGCTCATTCACACACTGGCTGATGTTGACCAGCAGCAGCTCCGTTTCCTTGTGCAGTCTGCCACTGTTGGAACATGCCAGAGCTTGGGCAGAGTGCAGGGTTTTCACCTGGAAAGAGTGACCATAGTACCATGTGTAGTTGCAGTGCCTGTAACTACTCTACCCAGCCCCCATGAACTAAGGGCTGAAGGCAGTTAGTGAACCCAGGTTGTGCTGGACCAGAGGCCTGGGCTGAGTGGAGGACTGAGAGGCTGGTGCTTCAGGAGACCTACTCTGGAGCACCACCGTTAACCTCAGCACTCGTGCCCTGAACTGCTGTTCTAACATGGTAGCTCCATACTGAGGTGCTTCCTTCCAGCAGCTGAGTGAGGAGGGGTACTTTAAGGAGAAGGTGGTGTGCTTTGCTGCTGTCAGACCCTCAGCTTCCTCCCTCAGCAGCCTAGGAGCTGCAGAACGCTGTCTGTCCCCTTTCCACCTCTCTCCTGCCTGTGGACCAGGATCTGTTCATCATTCCCTGGTACTATGGGGCCCATCCTCTGCTCCTGCTCTTGGGCTGTGGTGCTGCCTCTTTCTAACCTGCACCTGCCTTATTGAGCTCTTCCTTGAGGAAAGCCAGCTCCACCTTGCAACCAACTAGTTCCCCTTCTCGCATATCCAGAGCTTGGATGCTGTCCTTGTATAGCTTTTGCCAGTATTGGGCTTGGCTCCTCAGCTCACGTATCCTCTCGTGGAGGGAATGGGCCTGTTGGTAGCACAGAGAAGCAGTGAGAGAGACACAGGCTGACCATAGACTCCAGGTGCCCTGTGAGAAGGCCTGGGACATGTTTACCTCTTGCTTACACTGCTCCTGGGACTCTTGCAGCTTCCTCCGCTCCCAGTGGAGCTTCTGCTTCTCATAGGCTGCAGTCATCTCCTGCTTGGCTTTCTCTTGCTGAGCCTGGGCCAGCTCTGCCTGCAGCATGGTCATGTCCCTCACCTGTATGCAGAATCACAGGGCAGAGAAGGTGCTGGCCAGGCCACAGCAGGCTGGGCTACCCAGGGCCAGTGCTGCCCAGGGGCAGAGTGAGTGCTGCACCAAGGGCTGCCCTGTCCTTGCCTTCACCTGCTGCAGCAGCTCTGCCATGTGCTTTCTGTTGGAGGCCACTTCTTGGTGCAGGACTTGGATGGTCTCCTCGGCTTCATTCAGCTGCTGCAGATTTTGCTGCTCCCAGGCCTGGGTAGCTCCCAGCTCTTCCTGCAGCCGAGCCAGGTGATGCTGCAGACCCTGGCTCTGCTCCTCCTACATCCCCAGCTGAGAGAAGGCAATGCACCAGGGAACGCAGCATTGCTATGCTCAAGTGAGGTCTGTGCTCTCTCTCCTCCTGCCGATCCCAGCTCACTGGCCCCCTGCTTGCCCACCCCACCTTCCTCAGCACTGCCTGGCTTGGCTGCCCTCCCCAGCTGTGTTTTGTGTTGGTACCAGCACTTCTTAGCTGCTCTCTTCTGCCTGCAGCACCTCATCTCTGCATCTACCATTGCCTATGTGAGCAGCACTGCTGTATACTGTGTGTGGGCCCCTGTCTGGCCCTGTGTGCCAGCACTGACCTGCTCAAGCAGCAGTGTGTCCTTCTCCAGGATGTTGTAGCTGGTGTCCGCATGGCCATGGGCAGGCACATCAAAGGTGACCTCTGTCTGCACTGCCTCGTCCTTCTGTTCCTGGGGAGAGATGCATCACTGACCTGTGGGTGCCCAGCCCTGGGATGGTGTCCAGAGTGTCAGTGGGGCCCTTAGGAGCTGCAGTCTTCCAGCTCTGCTCAGCTGAGTTTACTGGGCCATGCCAGCCGTGCATGCCCCATGTCTAGGGTGCTCCATACAGGGTGAGGTGCTAACTCCTTGTCCCACATGTGGCTGGCAGGATATATTCTGCCCGTCCCTGAGCACTGATCACCAGCAGTTTCCACAGTCAGGCTGCTGGGCAGACATGGTGCCTTGCCCAAGATGTAAGCACATGGCCAAGGGTGGGGGACTCCTGCAGTCTGGCCTGTGGCACCCATCAACAGTACCTTGTCCATCACTGCCTGGCACTGCTGCCTCAGAAAGACCAACTCCTGGTGCTGCCGCTTCAGTGTGCTTTCCTGGTGCTGCAGCTGCACCAGCAGCTTGTGATTGATGTCCCTGCAGAAGTCCAGGTCCATCTGCAACGCCCATATGGAGGCTGGCTCCAGCTCCGGTGTGTCCCGGCATGCCTGGGGCTGCTCTTGCTGTGGCTCTGGCACCAACACTTGCCTTTGGCCCTAGGACACAGCATGAGCAGCACTGCTCTTGCTCACTGCTTCAGCCAGACCCTCCTCCAGCTCATGCCACGCACCGGGGCTGGATAAGGCTGCTGGCAGCCCAGAGAGCATCAGTGGGGTATGTTGATAACTGATGGGTGCAGACCCCCCCCTCCCACCAGGCAGTACTACCCTGTGTGTGCTCTAAAGTCCTCCTGGGCTCATGAAGCCAACCCCTGACCCTGCTGGCACTGCAGTGGTAAATTGTGGCAATGGGACCAGTACAGCTGCAGCAGGAGGGGACATCCTTGGGCCCTGGGGAGGAGCTGTCTGCTGGCAGGTGTGAGGGCTGGCCAGGGCCACCAGCCTGGGGATCCACAACCAGCACCTGGGGTGGGAGTGGGGTCGGCACCGCTCACCTGGGAATGCCAGGTCTCTGCCTCCTGCTGAAGCCAGTGGATGGAACTGCTCAGGTCTGATATTGCCCCCTCCGGTGTTAGCAGCCTTCCACAGGGACACTCAGGCTGGCCCAGAGGTGCAGGAACCTCCCTGAATGTGCCACATTTTGGCCACTCTCCCACTGTGGGAAGGACACAACATGGTTCAGGCCCTTCCTGCTGCCCCGACAACCCTCGGTCACAGGGAGATTCTATGATGTGTTGCCCAGCCTGGCCCGGGGCAGCCCCACCACCCTGTGGCATTGGCTCTTCAACTTCCCATCGTCAGAGCTCCCAGTATTGGCAGGAGACACCAAGACTGGGGCTCCTGTAGCGGCAGAGCAGAGCTGCGCAGGGTCCCGGCGCCCCCTCCATGGCAGCACGGCCGCACCGCTGCTCGTGTCCTCACCGCAGCCCTCCCGTGGCATGCTGCTGCGCTCTGTCCCCGCCGGGCCGAGCACCGCCCTGCCTGCAGCCCGACCCGGGCCGCGGTCTGGGGACAATGCCCAGCACCCGGTGACCTCACGCACCAGGGAATCCCTCCTGGTGAGGGTGTCTCCACCAGCCCGCCCCGCCCCGCCCCGCCCCGCCCCGTGGCGCGGGGGAGCAGCCTCGGACATGGCTGGGCCTCACAAGGCTCGCGCTGCCCTCGCACACTCCTCTCTGTGCCGTGTGCCCCTGTGCTGCCCTGTGCGTGTTCTGGCCTGGGGCCGGCCTCGGGGCACGCTGCGCCTGGCACTCAGGGGAGCTATTGATCACATCGACCCAGGCCGCTGCGCCCCCCCAGCTTCTCCCTGTCCAAAAGGTAGCAATAACAGAAACAAGTTGTCGGAAATGAAATTTCAACTTCCCCACGCCCTTCCCTGCCTATGCGGCTTCCCAGCATAGATCACTAGCGTTTAGACAGAGAGGGAGAAATGGGTTTTCCCCTCTTAAAGCACCAGAAAAAAAAAAAAACAAACCCAAACCAAACTCTCTGCCTGTGTGTGTTATGATAAACATGAATGAATTTGGCCCAGTGATGGCAGTAGCCTAGGTGCTGCTGCTGCACAATGCAGCCTCTCTGCTCTCAGTCTCTGTGTGGAGCCTCAGTGTGCCCCAGAAGCTTCCTAGAGCAAGCACAGCATCCATGGGTGAGGAGGAGCTCTGAGGATGGGGATGAGCCTGGCTGTCAGCCCAGCTGCAGCTGGGGGGTCCACAGAAACCCAAGCCTGCAGGTACACGTGTGACACTGACTTTCTGGGGAGAGGGCGAGTGCTTTTGCAAAGGGAAATCCTGCCAAGCAACCGTGCAGGAAACTGCACCCAGGGCTTCTAGGACAATGGCGCACAGGGGATGGGCTGATGCTGGCAGGAGGTATCTGTGCCTGTCTTGGCAGGCAGTAACCTCCAGCCAGTTCCTGGGGCACAGGAGACCTGCTCTATCTGAGGGGCACCCTGTAGCAAGTGGGACCTGGGGAGCAATTCACTGACCTGCCGAAGGACCATGTGTGGTGGCCAGACAGGGAGAGGCAGTGCTAGTTCAGTGTAGATGTGTGCAGCAGTGCAGATGTGTGAAGTCCAGTCCATAGAGGCACAATGGATGGTTTTGCTGGCTGGTGCAATGGGGTATGTGGTGCTGAGTTTGGGGGAGCTTTGCACCCCGGCCAGCGTGCTCATGGCTCATCAGCTCCAGGCACAGAGTGGCGGCTCTGCCTGCACTGTGAAGGCCACAGGACATCCAGGTGGCAGCACTGGTGTCACCGGCTGCCAGCACCATCCTGAGTGCAGCTTCACAGGGGCGCCTGGGGCACACACCAGCTGCTGGCTCTGCCTGCATCCCGGAGATCACGGTGCTGTTGCCCCTCCCTGGTAGTTTCACAGGTAAGCTTTCTAACAGGAATCTCCAAGGCCAAGCTGGGCCCAGGAGGTGAACACAGATGTACAGTCACAGGAACCATCAGTTGCCATGACAACCCTCTGCACCAGCAGGTTGTAGCCACAGGCAGTGGGACAGATGCAGCACCAACAGTCCCACAAGCAGAGCCACTTAAACCCTGCAATGCAGAATGCTACTGAGTTTAGCCCTAATTTCTGCCAGTGCAGGGGAACAGGGGGTTCTCTGTGGGTTTCAGTGTTGTTCAGGCATGGGCAGCCAGGACACGGAGCCCCCATGGTGCCACCCTCTGCCTTGGTCACAGCACTATTGCTGCTTTAATTAAAGCCTGGTTGTCTTCCCCTGGCAGCACCCCACATGTCACACCCATGCTGAGACTGAGCTCTGAGCAGTCCCAACCACTCACCTGGCTCTACCCAGCACATGGCTGACAGCTCAACACAGCTCAGCACAGCTTGGCACAGCTTGGCATTGCACTGCCGTCCTGCAGCAGAGCGCACCCACATGCAGCCAGCAGCAGCTTGGTCCACTTGCAGCCGCTGCTGATGTGGCTTTCTCACTTGCTGCAGCCGATGTGCTGCTGATCCTGCTGCCCTGGGGCTGGCTGTGAGCGCTCAGCCCTGCTCCAGCTCCTTGTGAGCCTTTCTGGCAGCCCCACAGCCCTGACCCACAGCTGCCTGCTGGTGCTCACCTAGTGCTGGGAGGATGGGAAGCCAAACGGGATTCTGCTGAGCAGCACTGCACAGGGCTGGGGTGGGAGTTGTCTCACTTTAATTACTGCAGTAATGTTATTCTTTTCAGTACCACGTTAATTGAAATTAAACAGCTGCCACATTCTGGCTGGGACAAAAGTGAATCCTTTTTCATTCCCCTTCGGTTTAATGAAGACTGACATGCTGAGAGAAAACAAAGGCAATCAGCTGCTACCTCTCACCCACACATGCACCAGCAATGACTGGGGACTCTGTGAGCCACAAAGACACCCTGAGCACCCGCAGCCCCAGGCAGCCTGCCCCTATGACCCAGCAGGCCCCATGCCCCAGGGTGCTACTTCCTACCAGATCTGGCTGGGGAGACACAATGGGGTGCGCAGTTGTGGGGCATGCCGGCACAGAACCGAGCCCAGGAGCTGAGGACAGGTGCAGAGCCCGGGCCCTGATTCCATCTGTTAGGAAGCATCTGGCCATGAGCCGTGCCCCATCGCGACCCCTTGCCCCTCCTGAGGTCACCCTGTCCCTGTGAGCTTGGCTGGCTTCATCCCAGTGCTCTAAATCACCCACCACCCAATGCAGCCTGAAAGCCTAACCCAAGAGAGCAGTGTTAGCTGAGCAGGGGACCTTTCTTCAGCCTTTTCTCTGGTTTAGGACTAGGTGCTTGTTTGGGATGCCATTCAGTACTTGAAAATATGCAAAATGGAGCACTGGTACAAACCTCATTAACACCCGCCTCTAACATCATTAAGATGTTTCCAAGAAAATTAATTGAGAGACTCATTAAAAATAAATTAAGAAAAATGTGTTGCAGAGCGCCTGCTCCAAGCTCGTAAATCACGGCTCAAAGCTCCAGGCCACTGCACAGGCAATTAACGCCAGCCAATTTGTTTTATCCTGACTGCGAAAATTAGAAAGCAGACATGGAGATTAGATTAGGGATGTCTGTCAAGCGGAACTTGGAGTGAATATTTTAGGATACAAAATGGAAATCAGGAAAACAAAGCTGGGACTTCATTTGGAAGAGCTGACAGCCAGAGGTGGGGAGGGAGGAGGGACATGTAGATGTTTTCTGTTCCAGGGAGCAGCACTGTGTCTGTATTTAGACAAACACCCATCCTGTGCTCCTGCTCCCAGGCAGCTCTCCATGTTCATGTGTGCATTCACAGCGCTTTGTGGCTGCGGACACTGTGCATAGACACTGCGCAGAGCCAACAACTGCCCCTCTTGGGAAGCAGGAGCTCGCGTTGGGAGCGCGCTTTGAAGTTGTGTATTACACAGCCTGAACCAACATGTCGCCTCTGTATATGCTGATTACACACTTGGATTAGCAAACACAGTGCTATTGGGTGAGACTACTGCTCGGGACTTGGTCAGCTTTGTGCCATTAGTGGCCCTTTGTCCATCTCTAGCACCTTCCATCAGAGGATCACAAACTACTTGATATTCATGAATTGAACTGCAGAGCCCTTCTGCAAAATGAGCAAGTGTTATTATCATCCCCATTTTGCGCAGGGAAGCCAAAGCACAGATAAGTTAAGGTCTCACTTGTAACCATGTGAATGCATAAGCAGCTTGTGCAGCAGCAGCCATCGCATTTGCATGTACCAGCGGTGTGTTGGACACAGGAAGGGGCAGTTGTGCAGCCGAATGCCCAGCCTAGCTGCAGCACAGCCACGGTGCAGCACCAGCCACGGTGCACACGAGGGGCAGTTTGCCAGCGTTCACCAACAGCCAGCAAAAGCACAGGTCAGAGTGTCTTGCCTGTGATAGCTGCCAACAGGAGCCACCTGCAGTGACTCGGGAACATGGCCCTGCAGCAAACATCATCTTGTTCCCCCGCCTGGATGAACAGCAGTTCACTGCTGGCAGAGGGGCTGAGTGCTGCTCATTCTGCTTCTGAGTTCTGCTGCTCCCATCAGCTGACACGGGCCGTATCTGTGGCTGCATGTTATTTCCTAGAAGCCAGTCAGTTTTTAGAAGGCAATGGCCATGCACACAGGAAACAGGAAAATCCCCTGGACAGGGCTGACCTTAAATCCTTGCTTTGTTTGCTTTCTTATCTCATGCTGTCTAGATATGTGCAACGCTCATGTCCCGAGGCCCAACTTCTTAATACACCTGAGAGTTTTGGGTGGCATTTTAAAAGGAGAACTCTCCATGTATGTAAACCACTATACAGCTTAGAAGCCTTCTCTTTTTAAACTGCATTTTAACCTTTCTCCAACAGCCCATTCTTCACTGTCCTCTCTGCAGAACAGAGGGAATGCCAGCTTTGTGTAGCCACTGAGAGTCAGTTCAGTTATATTTCAGTATTTAATGTGTATGCAAATAATCACACCCCAGAATCCTGTCTGTTTTGATCAGATATATTTACTGGCACCAGAGTGGGTCAACCCCACTGATGGAATGGTTTTTGGTGATTTTTCTGGGCACTGCTAAAACATGGAAGCACCTTTTAACATAAGGAACTTCTGCCTTCCCTCCAAATGTGGGACAGACCCTGTACATTCATGCCTGCTTCCCCCCACCCCAAACAATGCCTCACTGTCCCCACATGGGTTTCTGGACTTCAGGGTCCCTGTACCCGTGCCCAATATACTGCAGCTCAGCAAATGGAAAGGAAGAATCAGTTTAGAGTAAAGCCCAGATGGGATCACTTTAAACTGAGCAACCTCTTGGAAGCACAGGGAATGGTGAACTTCTGCAAATGCAAGGCACCTGTATCAAAGCAGATGTGGTAGTGTTTTTATCTAACAAATGGAAGAAAACAAAGACAAGACTGATCAAATAATTAATGACATACTCCTGCATGCAGGGATGAGGGAACGACAAACACCACTTCAGAGTTCTGGGTGCTGTGGTGTGCCAGACACAGGCAGATGATATCCGGTTAGTGCAAAATGTAAAATTCTGCTCCCAGAAGCACAGAGACTTGCTCAGGATCACAGGCAGGGTGGAAGCTCCTGTGCTCTTGGAGACTGATCACAGCTTGTGGGTACTCAGAGGCAGCTGACTGACGAGATAACAGTACGGCTGAGTTGGCTCAATGAGAGGCTGCGAGCTCTTGGGGGGTGGCAGGATGCTCAGGATGCGGAGGCTGTTGGAGCTCTGGGAAGGGCTCCAGGAGCAATCACAGGCACTGCCTCAGCTTCTAGGACTCCAGGGGTGCTGAACACAGGGTTTGGTGGGGAAGGGAAACAGATAATTTGCTCACATGGGGGTATGGGAATGGTTTTGTGGAGGACAGAGTTGATAACAGAACCCTCTTGGATCCAGTGGAGGAAAGTGCATTTCTGATGACCGCAAGAGGAAACAAGCTAAACAAACTGGGAAAAAAACCCATATGAATTAGTAGTTACCTCTTGGCAGAGTAAATGGGTGTGCTGCAGATGTGCATCAATGGCCACTGAAACAGAAGTTTGGACAGTGTGTTTCCACCTCTGCTCACCAGTCTCCAATGCCAAAGCAGATGTTAATTCTGGTGGGGTGGGAGTCCACTGGTGCCCTAAATCAGACCCACCATCCCTGTGCTTGTCACTGGGCTTGTGCTCTAGGGCTGACCCAGGCTCTGAGCGAGCTGAAAGACAGCCTGGGCTGGAAGCTTTATTCAGGTTTTGGTTCTTCTCACAGTGGCTGTTCCTGTGTCACAGGTGAACTGCGGTTATGTGTGCTGAGGGGGACCATTGACATGTTCGTGTCATATTTGGGCTGAACTCCTGAAACACTTCTTACTTGTAGACAAGATTTTCTATGCTGTGCTACTGCATGAAGATACAGTTAACTGTTTGATTAACCTCCTTTCAACTCTTTATGAGTTATGGAATGAGTAGAAAAATACTTGTATGTAAGAAATTAGTAGTGTTAAAAATAATCCCAGCCACCAGAAAAATAGCTACACTTGGGGCTTTTTAACTTAAGGCAGATTCATCTCATGTGGGCTTACTCCTTCCCCACAAACAAACACTTGCAAATACAAGAGAAATGCTTTTGAGCATGCTCAGATGGGCTATCCTAAGCCAGGATGGAGATGACAAAAAGCAGGAAGACTGAAAGTTGGTAAGAGATTAAAATGAAAGAAGAGGCTAAGAAAGAGTGGAAGAACCAAAAGGAGGCTGAGAAGGGCAGGGAGTGTGACAAAGTAGAGGCCGAAAAGGTATAGAGATGGAAATAACGGAGGCTGAAAAAGGGCAGAAGACCTTGTAAAAGTATGGGAAGCCACCTAGAAAACAGAGACTGAAAAGAGATGGGAGGCAAACAAGAAAGTAGAGGATGCAAAGGGATGGGAGGCCAAATAAGGGTGGGAGGTGGAATAGTGGGGAGATCAGCAAGAAAGTAGAGGCCAAAAATGGGTGGAGGATGAAAAAATCTGTGAGGCTGAAAAGGGATAGAAGGTCAGAATGATGTGGGAGGTTGACAAGAAAGCAGAACACAGAAAAGACAACAAAAAGGACAAGAAAGTAGATGCTCTTTTTGTACTCCCACCCCTTTTTGGCATCCCACCCTTTCTAGACTCTTCTTGTTGGTCTTGGACCCCTCTTCAGACTCCTACCTTTGTTCAGCCTTCCACTCCTTTTCAGCCTCTACCTTCTTTTTGAACACCCATCTGTTTTCAGCCTTTCACCCTTTTTGTGCTCTATTTTTCAGCCTTTCACATATTTCTTGTCTCCAAACACACTTTTAGCATCCAGACATGCTTCTGCCTCCACTCCTATTTGACCTCAAGTATCACATCAGCCTTCAACCACCTTTTGGCATCCCACCCTGCTTCAGCCTCCTATCTCATTTCGGCTTCTTGTTCAGTCTTCCGTCCCTTCAAAGCCTCTGACTTCTTGCCAGCCTTCCGTCCCATTTAATCCTCCGACAATTTTTGGAACTCCATTGCTTTTTAGCCTTTACTTTCTTGTTGGCCTTTCTTCTTTTTGGCCTTGAACCCCTTTTCAGCCTGCCAATACTTTTGGTTTCTACTTCATTTTGTTGGCCACTCACAACTTTTCTGCCTCCTATCCCTTTTCATCTTCTCCATTCTTGTTGGTCTCCCAACAGTTTTCGGTGTCCCACTCTTCTCCAGCCTCACACCCCTTTTCAGCAGGTCTTTCTTCTTGGCCTTCAACCCTATTTCGGCCCCATACCCCTGTTGGACCTCTGACCTCCACTCAGACTCCCACCCCTTTTCTGCCTCCCTTATCTTTTTGGCCTCCCACCTTTGTTTTAACTGGTTTTCAGCTCATACCTTCTTTTTTGCCTCCTCTCCTTTTTGGACTTGCACTCATTTTCAGCTCCTACTTTCTTGCTGACCTCCCATTGCTTTTTGGTCTCTGCTTTCTTGGTGGCTTTCCATACTTTTGTTAGGTCTTTCACCCTTTTCAACCTCTTTCTTGTTGGTCTTCCACTCTTCTTTGGTCTTGTACCCATGTTCAGCCTCTACTTTGTTGTTGGCCTCCCACACCTATTTGGACTCCCCAGTTTTCAGTTTCTACTTTTCTGTTGGACTCCCACTCAATTTGTCCCTTTAATGTCTTCTTTTGGCCTCCTGTGTGTTAACCCTCCAACCTGTTTCTAGCCTCTGCTTTCTTATTGGCTTCCCACTCCTTTCCAGCATCTACATGCTTGTTGTCCTTCCACCCCTTTCTGGCCTCCCAACCCTGTTCAGCCTCTGATTTTCTTGTTGGCTGACCAGCCCATGTGGGCCTCCCACACCTTTTCAGCCTTCCACCCCTACTTGGCATCCCACCCATGTTCAGCCTCTACTTTGTTCCTGGCCTCCCATCTCTTTTCTAACCCTCCTACCCATTTTCAGGCTCTACTTTCCTGTTGCCCTCTCACTCCGTTTTGGCCTCTGTGTTCTTGTTGGCCTTCCACTGCTCTTTGGCCTCCTGCCCCTTTTCAGCTTCTTCTTTCATGCTGGCCTCCCACCCATTTTCAGCCTCTGTGTTCTGCTTGGCCTCACACCCCTTTCTGGCGTTCCGGGGTCTCTCTCAGCCATTCTCAGCCTCCACGCCCTTGCTGCCCTCCCGCCCCAGTTCTGACCCACGTTCTTTCTCGGCACCTCAGCCCCTTTCGGTCTCTGTTCCACCGGCCCCGCGCTGCGGCTCCCGCACGGGGCCAGGCTCCGCGCCCAAGGCTCGGCGCGTGCTGCAGGCGCGGCCAGCGCGGCGGAGGCTCGCGGGTGCCGCCCCGCCGCGGCGCGCGGTGCCGTGACCGCCCGGCAGGGGTCGCTGTCACTCCGCGCTGCGGCGGCTGCTGGCGCCAGCCGCGGACCTTTGTTGTGCCGGGGCCGCGGTCCTGCCGCGCTGCCCGGAACCGCGCCGCTGCGGGCTCCGCTCCGTGGCCTTGCGGGCCGCTCCGAGCCGGGCCCGAGGCCTGCGCGTGGCGCGGACACCGCGCCACCCGCCCGGTGCACCGGGGCCCTTCACCGGGTTTGTCCCGGACGCGCCGTTTCCCCGGCGGTGCCAGCCTTGGCGGCGGAGGCCTGGGCAGGCTGTGAAGGGTGCGGGGTGCGCGTTGCGGGAGCCCGAGCTCCGGGGGTGGTGGGAGGAGGGCATTGGGTCTGTGCCCCCCCGCGGAGCCGGAGCCGCTGGATCTGAGAAAGGGAGGACGGGAACAGTGTTTGCGTTCGTGGAATTTTAATGGCCTTAAAGGTTATTTCTGTGCAGTCTCAGTGGTGATTCCCAGTTCCGGGTGTTGGCAGGACGCTGGTGGCTTTGGTCTCGTCCCACTGGACACCCTGCGGGGCAGTCTCTGTTTGGCTGGGGAGGAACATCAACAGGCATAAATTACCGGAAGCATGGTCAAGAGTCTACAGGGGAGAAATTACAGACAGGAAAGTCTCGCATAGCTTTGCATTCTGCAGTGAAAATGATCTCATTATCTTTTCCAGGGTCCCAGCCAACCACCTGAAAAATACCTATTAAAAAAAACATGGCAGCTCTTTGAGAGGGCCCACTCCAGAGAAGGGAAAAATGAAGAAATGGTTGTGTAAAAACAGAGGAGGGGGAAACAGCTACAGTGGCAAAGCTTGGTTGGAATCTGCCCTGCTGTATTTCCAGCCCAGGCTAAGAGCTCCAGCTGATTCCTGCCAGAGGCGTAAGTGCTCTGTGCCTCTCTTGTCCCTCTGATGCTCTGCACCTTCCCTTGTACACAGGAGGTGCTGAAGTGATCGGTGGTGTATGGGGGCCACCCAGCCCAGTCTTGCAGAAGCCAGCCCTTGACAGCCCCATTGCTCAAGCACCAGGCCCCTTGGCTCGTCCGTGCTTGGTGCTGCTGGTGGGAGAGGAGCTGTGATCAGTGGGAGCACGGAGTCTCTGTCTCCCCTGCCCTCCAGCCTTGGCTGTTCAGCACCCCTGGCTGGGGTAAGAGGAACGCATGGGTAGGCACCAGGGCAACCATGAAAGGCACCAGTCTGCTGGAGCTGCCTCCACCCCAGTGCCATTTGCTGGCAGTGCCTTGCTCAGTGCTGTCCTGTATTTACTCTGTTGTGGCAACCATCACCACCACTGCTACCAAAAGCTGCCTCTTGGTTTCATGTCTGAGGGTTAAGACCACACATAGCTGTTCAGGAGCTGCCACGTTTCTGTAATGAACCTTGAGCCACAAATCAGAAAGCAGAAATCCTGCTGGAAGAAGGAAGGAGCGAGTGAAGGAAAAGCAGTGCTGCTCAGGTCTGGGCACTGTTCCTTCAGTTACAGCTACTAGGCTGCTAGGAGATGGATGGTGCACCCAGACCAGGTACACCAGCATCGGCTCAGGGGGCCTCCTCCCAGACCACTGCCATGCAGCAGCAGGTGGGAAAAGGGGAAAACATGGAGGCAGAAAACATGGGGAGACAGAAACCAGAGAGAGATGGGTAGGTGGAAAAAGACTCTTGCAGTGGGGACCGCAGGGACAACCCCGTTGGAGTGGGTGGGCACAGGAATGCAGAAATAGAGGCAGAAAGAGAACATCCTCATGCACTTCCTTATGATTAATTTTCAGTCTTTGGCCAAAAGGGAAGGAATATTTTAAGATACAGAAAAGATAAAGCATAGAAAGCTTCATTAGCTCCACTGGCACGGCAATAACCAGAGGGGAAAAAAAACCAGTAGGCGTGATGCAAAGGGACTGACTGCCAAGGGAGGAAACAGAGCATTTGCCATCTCTTGATGTCTTCAAGCCCCACTGGGCGCCTGCCGAAGCTGCTTTTGTCAAACAAGCTACTGAGTTAGCTGCCGACATGGTGAAATTTTCTTGACTGCAGGTGCAGAAGGTCAGACTGCGTGGTCCCTGTGTGGTCCCTGCCTGCTCACTCTGAATCTGCAGGGAAAAAACTGTGAAGAAGGACTAAGAACATGTCTTATCTGTGTGCCCATCCTTCAGCATGTATGGCATCAGCCTTTGTGCTTGCTGTGAGAAGGGAGGGGGGATCTTGGAAGGAATCCTTGCACAAGATTGAAAGGGCACCTGTGTTCCATGGGCATGGGTGTTTTGCTTAGGGATGCTCTGGATGCAGGGCAGACGTAGGCTGTTCCTAGTGGTTCTGCTGGGCCAGACCCTGAATTTGGCTTCAGCAAGGAGCAGGTTTTTTAGTAATTCCAACAGTGTTGGCAGCTTAAGGCAGGGCTGGTGCTTGAGGGCATGCATGCCTGGAAGAGGTCAGGGCTGCAGTGTTGTTAGGATCATCTGAACTCAGTGTTCTTTGGTTTCAGATGTTTAGCAGCTGTCCCTGTGGTGAAGATGCAGTGCACAGCCAGACGGTCTTTATCCTGCTGGAGTTCTGGGATGTTTGCACTTTCTTACAACATTTTCCTTGCATTCCCAGCTGCTGTAGCTCTGTTCCCTCCTCAGGAGTGAGGGCTTGGGGCTAGACTAGATAAAGCCAGATAGAGACGGGTCTACGGAAACGTTTGCTGTGTCCCCAGAAGCAGCACAAAAGGCAAACTGACTGTTAAGAATCATTAGGAAAATAATGGGGAGCATATCACAGTTATGCCACTGAACAGATCCACAGTGGAAGTTGCCCAGTGATTACCATATGCAGCCCTGTTCTGCCTCCTAAGAAAAAGAGTTGGAAACTTTTCAGAGAAGAGCAACAAGGATGATTAAATACAAAGAATATTTTCCATGTGAGCAAAAAAGTAGATAGTCTCTTCAGCCTGGAGAAGAAATGGCTGAAGAGGATTATAAAATCAAGTTGGGCATACAGAGGTTGTCTGCAGTATGATTTCTCACTGTCCCTTCAATGTAAGAAGCAGCAGCAGCCCATAAATTAGCAGGTAACAACCACAAACCAAAAACTAGTTCTTTTTCTTTTTTGGTGTTGTATGTTGTATCAGGCTCTTTCACATAGGATATGGTGGGTTCCCAAAGTTTGTATGCATTCAGAGAGAAACACTTTAATGGGAGAAAAAAAATCCACTTAACCTCAACTAAATCCACTTGCTTCTGAAGCCTGAACTGTGGATCCCTGGAGACTGGCAGAGGAATTTGGGCAGCCCTGTGGTACCTGCGTCCCCTCTTTACACTGACTGAGAGAACTGTACTTGGCAACTAGCAGAGATGAGAGTGGCAGAGATGAGACAGTCTTCAGCTGATCGCACAGTTTTCTTCCCTTCACTGCGCAAGGCTCCTTTGCAGGGGCTGATCCTGCCCTGTCTGTGCAAGTCTGTTCTTCTTTTTTAAAGAGCTGTGTCCAAAAAACCTTGCTTAAAAATTCGCAGTGGTGAGTCAGCAACTATCCCTATACACACAGTGCCGGGATGCAGGTGAGCCTCCATAGACCACCCCCTTCTGAACAACACTTTCTCTTAGGTGTCAGTAACAGCAGCAGAAGCTTGTGTCCCAGTCTCGTCTGTGATGAAGTCCCAGGGTGTCCAGCACAGTTTGCTGCTGTGCCAGCACAGTTTGCTGCTGTGCCAGCAGCCAGCATCAGTGCAACAACCTGCACTTTGTTCTCAATGGGTCGAGGGCACTTGTACCCCCACGAGTCAGGGAGCGCCTAGGTGGTGGTGCCAGGTCATGGCATTGGTGCCAGTTGTGGCTTGTAGAATGCAAAGGTCACTGGGGCCTTCAGGGCTGCCCAGGTAGCTCCTAAGAGGACTCGGGTGTGCCAGGAGAGTCTAAGGCATGCGAGGTGCTATGGCTCCAGCTGAAAGTCAGGTGCTCCCACATCAGCCATACATGGACTCCTGCTCAGGCCAGTGAGCCTGGAACATGGTGTCCTGTCTGAGCCAAGTGCTGTAGGCACTGGCCTCCAGAGGACAGTGAGCAGGAGAAACAATGCTGTTCTCCTTCCCGGAAGGAATGGGGAAGTCCCAAGTCACAGGCTCACACTGCCTGTGAGAAACCTGCAACTGCCTGGTTTGCCACAGGCAATGGAGTGGATCTGTGCACCCACCTGTACTGAGCAAAGGGGTGTCTCAGTCAGCATACTTCTGAGTCCTGTCCTCTGGAGCTAGTCACAGGGCAAGGTATGATGCTTAAGCAGTAGTTAGGAGGGACAGAGTGTAAAGAGATAGCAGAAGAAGCTCCCAGGGCTGCTTGCCACAACAGCTCTGCCTATGCCTGGACATTTACATTGGGGAACATTTGGGCAGTTTTCTAGGAAGTATTTGACCATTTATATTTGGTGAGATTTTTTTGGTTTTGCAGAATGCATAAACCAGTTTACAGCCACCTGTAATCATACCCAAATTCTTTCACAGACTTCAAGTGCTTGCTGTGATATGTGTAGGACAGGCACCCACCAAGCACTGCTTCCTGCATTGCACTGTTCACAGCCCAGGATCCCCCAGTCCCATAGAGATAGCTCTGGCTGTTGGAGCAGCTCTTCATCCATCTGGAGTAGCATTGCTTGCTCTCTGGGCTCTACAGCTGAGATACCACCTACAGCCCCTTCTTCACTCTCCTGTACCTCACTACACCAGCGAGAGTTCTTGCCTTCTCATGGCCACGTGGGCAGAGCCCGGTCAGCTCTCCCAGCCAGTGTGAGTCTCACTGCACAGCTCTGCTGTGGAAATAGGAGAGCCCCGTGTAGGGCTTAGAAAGAGAAGACACAGGACCTGTTCTGAAGAGCACTCGGCCATATCATGCACAGCATGGGAGGCTGCTGGTAAAGGAGATGGAGTGCTGAAACCATGGGCAGAGCTGTACAGCACTCACTGATATGAGCTCCCTGTATGCGCCTGGGTGGCTCAGTTGGGACTTCTGAGGTAACCATGAGCTTTGCCTGCTGTTGGCCTCAGCCATGACTCCAGTTGACTTTATCATCATGCTTGTTCCTCCAAGCTTGCTTGTCACCACCACTGAGCTCAGGAAACTCAATTATGCTCCAGCCAAATCAAAGAAGAGATACACAGTACTTGCCAGAGGAAACCCTCACAGCCACTGCAGCTCCTGGGCTGGTGGCTTCTGTAGACTGTTATACCAAGGCCTGCTCCAACAGCATTTGTGGCTTTAAGCCTTAACCTGCTTCTAACACTAGCGTAGTTTTCCAGCAGGTTTGTGCAAGCATGCTACTCCTCCTTTGGCCAACTGGAATGCTGGTTTTGGCTACAGCAACTAGTGTCAGGAGCTAGTTTAAGAATCTGCAATAAGCTACAGAGAGCGAGATGAATCACAGTGGCATCCTGGCGGGTGAAAAACTGCGCTATTATCTCTGCTGCAGAGTCCTGGGCTCTCTGTCACGTTTTCATCTTCATGTGTTATTTGTCTGGGCAGCTGCTGTTCCTGCAAGACAACTTCAAATGAATTAAATGAACGACTGTTTTTCATATTACACAACATGATTCCAAATACACCAGCACAGATGCACTAGTCAGATTCCAAGAATCAATCACCAGATTGCACTGTCTCCATCTGGAGCAAGCTACCAGTGGACAAACTGAAAACAGGTTTTTTGCAGCTCTACTGAAACTTCATAGTCAGTTTTAAGCCTCTTAGTATAATACTGAATGCAAGTTCCTGCTGAGGGCTATCGACTTTGGTACATGCGAAGCTGCAGGGAACAACCTGTGCCATGCCTGCATGTGACAGTTCTTCCCTGCGCCAGCGGTGCGACTCAGATCAGAGACCAGCTTCCTGGGATTTCCCATCAGTATCCTTTAAGATTGCCATCCAGCACAAGGGGTCTGTGCAGCCACAAGGTGAAATTCACCAGGAAACAGCATCTTCAAAACACACAAAGGGATTAGCACAATCTGACAACAGCAACATGCTGCCCTCTGTTCCAGGTGGAGACATATTGCCTGCTGTGTCCTTGGGGATGGCAGAGGCTGTGCTTTCACATGTTGCTTTCCCAGGTCAGGTATGCTTGTCAGTGCACACTGTGTCCAAGTTACTTCATGCTCTTGCAGTGTAAATCATAACCTGGCTTCTCTCAAAGTATTTGCGCACATCCTGCCATAGTGCTAGGGAATGTCTGCATGGTGTAATGCAAGGATATACTTTACATATATATGTAGTTAATTCAGAACAGTGGTGGTTTGGACCACACCAAAGCTACACATTATTCATAGCCCCTGTATGTTAGAGGAGTAGGCAGGATTTGGTGCTGCAGCGATGCGTTGGTAGCTTTGCTGACTGATGTCCTATGCATGCTGTGTTGGAGGAAGACGTAACTGTTGGTTATGTGATCCATTTTGTCCTCAGCCTGCCCTGTGCTTTTGCCCCTTCTCATACCTGACTTCTTCCACTACTGCAGTAGTGAGTCCACAAAAAAGTTCCCAAGAGGTCCACAAAAGCTCCCAAGAGCTGGAACCAATGGGACACATTGTAGGTCTTCTTAAAGCATCCAGAAGGGCACCCCTTTAGCCAAGCCCATTCCTTCAGCTCTCCCAAATACTAATGCAAGGAATACAAGTGAGAGAATCCAAGGTAATTTCCCATGGCGCTGTGTAGAAAAGGTGCTCAGTGGGAAGCATGGGCAGGCCATGGCAGCAGGTGTTTCTTGGTGCTCTTCCTGTTGTCACTGCAAGCAGCGCCTCTGCTTTGTCAACATGGGCTATTCTGCTGCACACAGCTCTCTGCAGTGGTTTGGTAGTCACAAATCCTCAATCTGTTCATCATGCAGTGATTCCCCATCACCATTATTTTTGTATACCCTCCACTGCAAAAAAAGGAGAGGCGAATATTGAGCTGCAATGAATTTTTAGCATTTGCCTTTTCTTTCTCTGTTACATCATCCTGTTTAGTGGCAGAGCATGACAAACAGCCAAATATCATACTAGAAGTATGGTTTTAACTGGGGTAGCTCTGCCCAGCCTGTTTCCACATGGTATCTGACAATGCAGTGAGTGAAGGGGGTCCCTGCTCTAGTTGAAAATGGTCCCCTATTTCTAGAATTTGTTAGTACAATATCAGAATTATGGACTACAACACTTTCCATTCCTTTCTTTCATTCTAAATTAAAGACTGTCTACTGAAGACTCTCACTTCAAAACCAGCCAGGCACTTTCTAATATCAGGCAAAATGCCTGAAGAATAAATTGCTCCTATCAGAAATAAAGCATTTTAGTTCTGCCACAAGCAGAGAGATCTGTGTTTATAAGTCTCTCCAAAGGCAACTCCATCTTTCCTGCTTTCCTCTCATTTTCTTTTGATGCACAAAGCCTGCATACCACAGTGCTGTGATTGGATTCGGCTTTGGAGCAGTGTAATTGTAAATATTCATTGGAATCCAAGCTAGTTTTCCCAGGTCTCTCTTAAAGGCTCTGCAGCTATACAAACAGCCGTGGCTCTGCATTAGCCTCACAGCCTGGAGGCTGCCTATTTCTCCACAGCCCCAAAGGCTGCTGTTCAGAGGCTGCATGGAGAGAAATCAGCCATGCAGACCATTCTAGTCAACACTGTTATTTTCTTTATTCCCTCTGTAACGCCAGTGTTGTAGACCTCGCTTTCAGACTCAGGCCCCTGGTGGGGTTCCTACACAAATAACACCGTTCACCTTTGCTCGCAGTTCCTTCTGGCTGTCCATGGCTGCGTGTTTCTGCCCCTGTCTACCTGCTGATGGTGCTGGGATGTCTGTATGAGCTGGTCTGCATCCTGCTATGCGATATGTAGTGGATGTCTGTGCATGTTCCACCCTCCCCCCGAGGACCCATAACCCAAGTGGGTGCTGCTTTGTATCAACATGGCTGCTATGTGTCACACAGATGTGAGTCTCTGTGGTTGGCAGCACACATCTGTCCCTCTCTTGATTACTGAAAAGAAAGCAGATAGACCTACCACTGATACCCAGGCAGTTCTGCCTCACCAGCTACTGAAGTTCCATGGCTGCACTCAAGCAGTAGGAGGTAGACAAAGGGCAGTAGATTCCTATAGCCATCAAGGAGCAGAGGTGAGACCTTTCCATCAGTCAGACCCTGACTTCCACGTGGCCTGGGCCAGCCCCTGCACAGCAAGACTACATGGCATCAAGCTGACCTTACCCTCCAGGCGGCCTGACTGATTGCCATTCCTGCACAACTCATTTGCAAAGCCCCACATGTAAGAAACTGCACACAGCTATTCTACTGAGAATGGATATTGAATCCAAAAGTTCTGCTAGCAAATCTACACTCCCATCTTCTCCTCATCTTCTGTTTACCATCAGTGGTGGAACTGCAGTGTTCAGGCCAAAGCCTAAGGCACAACAGCACATGTCATACAGATGGTAGTATCAGAGGCTTCATCACCCACTGACATCCTCCAGGCTCTGCTTGCTTTTTTCAGCATATGTCAAAGCATGTGTTGTGGCTTTTGGGTAACTTTTGACTAGATAAGTGGGTGATAAGAGGGGCAAAATCCAGCTTTCTTTGCACATGCCAGTTCCTGGGTGCAGCTTAGCAAGCAAGCTGCTGGATGAGTTGCTGAAGGGAGCAGTTCAGGGGCTGTCAGCTCTGCAATTGTGTCCCTTGCTGCTGCAGTGTTGCTGATCCCTGTCTGCCCTGGGCCAGGTTCTCAACCAGCTGCACTGTGCCCTCTGCTAACTCTATGGAGCGTGTCTTTGCCCAGAAGCATCCTGGACAGCAGGTTTCTCTGGAGCATGCGGTGGAGCACCAAGTCAGCAGCACAGTATGTTTAGGTGAGCACCAAGGCTTCAATGTGAGGGATTAGGCAGCTCCACTTACCTGTGGAGGGCTGGAAGGGAAGAGTCTCTCCACGTACAGAGATCTCCAGCCCACAGCACTCACAACAGAGAACCCTGTTCCTTGAGATGAGAGCTGAAGGAAGGCACTTAAGGATGAATTTGCATGGGAAAATGCTAGTGTGCACACCCCAGCACAGTCTCTCTTGTGAGCAAGCCTGCAGGAGCATAACAATGAGGTGGAAGGATGCTCTACAAATCATTGTTGCTACCCAGCATGGGAACACAGCCAGCACAGCTGGAGATGTGACATCAGCTGAAGCACAAAGTTGGCACCAGGTGAACCACCATAGGATATGAGCACACTTCCAAGACTCTAGTCCAGTCGCTTTGCCAGGATAGGGAATCAGCCTAGGAAATGATATGTTGGTATCACATGAACACTAAACGAGATGGTGGTGGGACTCTGAAGAAGGCAGCGCTGGGTTTCAAAGTATGAATAAGGATAGATTTAGGAAATGAGCAAGGCTGGCAAGAACCTCAAGAAGTCGATAGCCAGTATTACAGTTCTAAGACAGGGGAACCTACAAGTGCCCTGTCTTTTGTTTATCTCTCCTTAAAAGATACGTTGTGATGCAGAATCCTCAGGCCCCTGGCAGTCTGTTCATGTATTTTGTTCTCTTCCCCATTAGAAAAATGTTCTGGCCTGAATATTTCTTGATGCCCATTAGTTCTTGTGTGTGACTGCATGGACATGGGGAACAGATGGCTTTGTTTCTCTTTCCAGAAGTTTCTTACATGCAGTTGGTGGTGTGATTTTCCTTAGTCATGCAGGAGAAAAAAACCAACAAAATTACCAGATCAGAGACAATAAAAAAACCCCCTGTCTGGTGGAATGCAGTTAAGAGTGCCCTGTGATAACAGATAAAGTGATAAAGATAACACCTACCAGAGTTAAAGAAGGTTTGTGACAAGAAAGCTGTGCTCCATGAGATCTAGATCTCCTTGTGGTAGCCACCATATTGTCCTCTACACACTTTCCTACCACAGAGGCAGTCAGCTCAAGGCTAGCTACCTTGAGATGTGGTGGGAAAAGAAGAAGACAGCTCTAGAGAAAGTCCAGCCTCCAGGTGAAGGGAATGAACATGGAAAACCACGTATGTGCTCATAAGCCAGATTGGATGGTGTCTGAGTGGCGGAAGGAGCCAGTCCCTATGGTCACTGGGGAAATCCACCCTCTCCTCTCCCAGACACACTGTGGCCTTTCCCCACAGTCAGTGTAATGCCATGATGTACTCTGGGCAGGGAAGCTGCAGTGGGCTCTCCAGCCTCTGTGAGTGTCCAGGACTGGACCGCAGCCTGGGGCACCAGCAGGGTCTTTGGGATGAGGACAAAGCAGTCCCTTTGCTGGACAGCCCTGGTGCAGAGAAGCCTTCCTGGCATAAGCTGGAAGCATAGCACTTCCCTTCCAGCTCCGTGTTCCAAAGCAGTGAGAGTGGTGTTCTTGGGAGCTCCTGCTACAATGATTTATCCAGGTCACGGTGAGGACAGCTGGCTAACTGAGGTTAACAGCTTTTTCAGTTTCATTTCAAAAAGACATTAGCATGGGGGCTGTATTAAAGAACGATATGCCAAATCCTGATTCATTCACCAGGAGAGCTCATGATCAGGTTGGGGACTCAGCTGACAGGCAGGGCTGTGCTCCTAGCCTTTCCTTAAAGGGCAGGACCATAACTCATGCTCCCAGTGCTAAATTACATCTGATGCTACTTGCAGAGGGCTTCTGGTATGCACAGCCTGCTACAGGCATCCTGGGACTGCCAGTCAGGGAAGTCTGAAGTCCCCAGATCCAGAGATTTATCAGCAACTGTGTCTGGCTCAGGAAAACATAGGAAAAAAGGTTTCTTTCTGTCTGAAAGAAGGACTTTGGGAAGGAAACACAACAGAGGTCTGTAAAACCAGAAGTGTCACAGGGAAGGTAACTAAGGAATGACTGTTCATGGTCTCTTCCAATAAAGCAACAGAAATTGTCAGAAGACAAGTTCAAAATAAACAAGAGGAGGTGGCTCTGCATCCCATGCATGTTAAGCAGTGGAACTTGCTGCTACAAGACACTGCCAAAGATTCGTAATACCTGAGTTACAGAAATAGTTTGACAAGTTGTGGATGAAAATTATTCCAGGGCTGTTAAGCACAAAGACTCCTGCTTGGGCTCAGTAAGCCCTTTCACCAGAGAGAGTGAGGTGGGCACCGTGGGGCAGTATCAGAAGCTTCCCCTGTTTTCCCAGGGGAAAAGAGCTCTTTCCCAGGCATGGGCATAGCTGCTGCCAGGCACAAAGCTAGGTGGAACACTGTTCTGACCCAGAATAGTGTTTTGTTTTGATGTAACAGGGCTTGATGTTCAGTACTTTAATTGGGAGTTTTCTAAAAGAAAGTTTAGACCTGGGCTAGTTTGTCTGTCACTTTCACGCCAATACTAAGCAGCTAGGCTCAGCTGAGCTCAGCATCAATGAATGGAAGGATGTGAAGGGAGAAAGACTATCTATAAGATGAAACAGAAGTGTGAGCCCAGCCCTGCCATGGTGTCCTTGCACAAATCAATACATGGTCACCCATATACCTAGGTAGAACAAAGCACAGGCACCTGATGACACACTGGCAGATCCATTTGTGCTCCAGCATCTATGAACACAGACAAAGGGACACAAACTTCCCACATCCAGCTTCACCAGTGGCAGCAGCAGAGCAGGCTCACAGCGAGCAGCTCAGCCACACACACACACAGAGAACAATGGAGGACTGGGTAGTAAATGGAACAATATCTCATTATGTTCCTTCAAATGCAATGAACATAATCGTTGCATCATAGTCATATATTGTTCATAGATGCTCAAATTCATATGTATCTATTCACCATCACTGAATTAAGTGAAATAAAATACTTCCACCTAGAATAATAAGGGCGTCCCTCCCCGGTTTTAAAATGCTGCTTAGACGAACCAGCTGTTCTGAGCTCATTCCTGCTATCCAGCATGCTGGTACCCCATACTCCAGTATCAAGAGTACTTGGTTAGTCTCCCAGAACACTGAGAATATTTAACTATCAAGTTGTTGAAACAAATATAATGTTTCTGGCTTACGGGGTGCTGAAAGAGATTCGAGGTTGGCACCATGGAGAGATGCAGGTTAAGCAAGTAATCCCGCAGCATGCAGTAACACTAGCTGCAAAGATTTCCAGGATCAGCTCTCTTCATCTCTGCCACATGGATCTGAATGACAGCTTGTGGTTGAAGTATGCTCATGACTACAGGTGCTCGAGTAGACATCAGGCAGACAAGCCTGTGGCTGAGGAGACAGGGGAGCAGCATGCTCTCACAAGCCAGATATTCACATGCAGAAAGAATACACAGAGCAAACACTGACTCCTGGCAGCTTGAAATACAGGGGTGGGAAGAAAGGATCTGTAGCAGGTCAGGGGCAGAGACTGGCATGGGGAGGGCTGGTACATGTGCTGCCCCACAGGCCTCCTGCCAGGGCTGTGGGGCCATGAGGGTGCTCCCACCCTCACTGTCAGCAGGTTCTGCAGTGAGCGGAGGAGTTCATCCGCAGCAGCAGAGCTGAACAAGGCTTGTCTCCTGGCACGCTACACGTCACCGCTACCGCCAGTGAAGACAGTGCTGTCCTGCACGGCACTGTCTCTACAAGCCGCCCTGTTCCCTTCTCTCCAAGGTGGTCAGCAGTGGGAGCAACATCCAGGATATCTGTGCACTACAGCAGTCACACCCTCAAATCAAGGGCAATGCCAGCACCCATTTACAGTCAGCAGAGCTGTAGGTGTCTCCTGGTTCCCTGGGCTTTCCCCTCCTCACCAGGAGTTGACACTCTACTTTCACATCTTTAGTTTTCCCTCATGCTGCCATGTAAACAGAACAGTAGATTATCACTATTGCTGTGAATGTATTAAATGAAGTTCCCTTCCCAGCAGGGCTGCCAAGCTAGAGTGGACTGGCATCTTCTCCTACCTGCTCCTGAGCTTCCTTCTTCAGCTGATGGCTGGCCTCAGGTCCTGGCTGAGCTGCTGGATCCGGCTGCATTTCTGCTCCAGCTCTGCCTGCCTCTCCCTCTGCTTGGTCTGCAGTTGATAGATCCTCTGCTTTTGAGCATCCAGCTATTGACCCGCCCAGGGAAAGAAAGAAAAAATGGAAAAAAAATCAATTAATACTAAACGGCTTAACAAAACCCCGAACAGCACAGGCCTGATGCTGCGGGGGGTGGGGATTGTCAGGAGGAGACACCCCCCACACACATTAGCTGCAAAAACCTGATGTTCTGGGGACAGGAAGCCAATATGGTAGGTGTGATCTGACATGCATGCCTGCGGCAGCAGCGATGTATTCAGCTCAGGAAAGGCAGAGGCTGCTGCAGCGGGTACCTGCCTTTCCTCTGGAGGGGAATCAGGCAACCTGGGTGAGGGAAGCAAGCAGCAACTGAGCAAAACCAAAGTTATTCTAACTAATAACTAAATAACCAGCTCCTGATCTGGCTGCATGCTGGGGCTCTGTGCTCCTCACCCTGCATAAGGACCCCTTCAGGCATCTTCCCTGCACCTGCTGTCCACAGAGCAAAAGGGAAGGAGCTCTAGTGCCCCCGGCTTGGTCATAGAGCCATAGAATCATAGAATAGTTTGGTCTGGAAAGGACCTTAAGACCATCCAGTTCCAACCCCCCTGCCATAGGCAGGGATACCTCACACTAAACCATGCCATCAGGGCTCCATCCAACCTTTCTGAACAAAGGCTCAGTGTTTTCACTTCTTGGTTCCCAGCTGGAAAGAGTTTACACAGGGAGGGAGCAGAAGGGCATCATGAATGTCAACCAGTGAGCAATTAGCAAGACAAGACTAAAGTATTGATCCTAGAGCTAACAGTTCTGCAGTAGTTCTGTGATGGAGCTGCCAGCCACTGACCCTGATGCCTTTGCAATCAGTGGACATCTCAGAGATGCTGCTGGCCACCTTCTGATGGGTGTGAGGAGCTGCAACCAGTGGGTGCAAGTGTGTGGGGCAGGGGCAAATGCTCTGCCTGGCTCTTGCCCTGCTCATGACTGGGAAGCAAGAGAAATCGCTGGCCACAGATCTCAAGAATTGATTTGCTTGGTGTTTTAAATCCAGCATTAAGAAATCCTTTGCGCTGCTGGCCAAGGGGCTGTGCAATGCCTACTGCAGTAGGACCCTCAGTTATGTTCCCTGCAGGTGAGAGCAGCACGCTGCTGTTACTGCTCCAGAGTGTCTGGAAGCGGCTGTTTGATGGAGAACAGGGCTCTACAGAGCTTCCAGGTAACACACCAAGGTAACACGCAGGGGACAAACACTGCGAACATCTTGCTGGCACTGGATGTGAGCCGTCCCTGTGTTGCTGCGCAGAGCTGTGGAAACAAAGCAAAACTTACAGAGAACAGCTTTCTATGTATGTCTCTGCCTGGAAACAGGGTCTGCCCAGGATGTTGTGCCTACTGCCCCTCCACTGTCGCCACACTGTATGTGGGGATACCAAGAGCAACACCTCCCAGAGACGTCTGTCTGCCTCCTGGGCACGTGTCCATGTGTCCTGGTGCTGCGTGGGGCCCTGCAGAGCTGAGAGCACAGCTGGGCCCTGCCAGCAGTACCGTGGCTGTCCTACAGCACAGCAACCGAGGGGACTCATTAATGTTCACTGTCTTATGAAACCTAGAGAGAATTTCAATATTAATTAAATGCTAACTGATTAGTAAAACATATTTAGTGAAGACTGTCACCCAGCTGTCAACATTCAATAAATACATTAATAATCAATTTGCATGTTATTAACATAAAATGACATTAATGTCTACATTAAAGATGTATTGGAGACATTGTTATTAGCACAGTATCCTGGATTCCTCTAGGCCATATTCTGTATGCATGTAACCCATCCAAACCCACAGTGAGAAAGGTTATAGCTGTCCAGCAAAATGCACACTGAGACAGAATTTAAACATGTTACGTTTTCAGAGTGGACGTGAGTGTATTGCACATGTGCTTACCTGCCCTGCAATAGCAGGGACCCTCTCTGTGCTGAGTGCCGGATACAGCACTGAGCAGTGTGCTCTGAGGAGCAAAGGGCACACTCCAGTGTTGCACAGAGGGCAGAGCCTGGCTCTTGGATCACTCCTTTGCCAGCAATGACAGTCTACTGCCACTGCAGTGCGAGCACAGACTGAGCTGAGCACTACAGACATTCTACAAACCCTTTGCTTTGTCTTGTACCAATGTATCTGAGTCTTCCCAAGCTGGGAAGAATCCCCAAGACTCCTGTGTGGTGGTTTCTTCCTGTCTGTGACAGAGAACAGAACAAGCATTGGGGCATGGAGGACTTTTCGTGTGCCGCTTCATTCAGTCTGGCACAGACAAAGCACTTTCTTCCCACCCCTTCTCTGCTGTGTAGGGCTGTCAGCCTGTGGCTCTGACAAGCTCTGCACCACTGCCTGGAAGTCCAGAGCCTCAGCTCCTGACCAAGGTACAACATCCCTTTCACAACCTCAGGCACAGGGTTTCCACAGCAGTCCTTGACCACCTCTGCCCTGGAGGAACAGCCAGGGAAACTCCTGGCAGGCAGGAAAACAGCAAAGCTGTTGTGTGTGGCTGGAGTCTGAAGCACAGATAAGCTAGCTGCCATGCAGAGATGAAGCATCTGGGGATTGCTTGTTCTCATCTCTGAGAGGGCAAGGAGCAGCAGCATATTTAAAATCCATGCAAGGACTCATCCCTGCAGAGCTGTCCCAGGAACCTGTGCTGCTAACAGCACTTGGCTGAGGACACAGCCACCTGCTTGAGCAAACAAGCTGCACATAGCACAGGCCAACAGCCAAAGAGGATGAAGGTACATAACACCTTTCCCTTTCCCTCTTGCTCTTCCTTTTCTCTTTCTCTTTCCCTTTCCCTTTCCTTTTTCTTTTTCCTTTCCCTTTCCCTCTCCCTCTCCCTTTCCTTTCACCTTTTCCTTTCACCTTTTCCTTTCCCTTTCCCTTTCCCTTTCNCCCTTTCCCTCTTGCTCTTCCTTTTCTCTTTCTCTTTCCCTTTCCTTTCCCTTTTTCTTTTTCCTTTCCCTTTCCCTCTCCCTCTCCCTTTCCTTTCACCTTTTCCTTTCACCTTTTCCTTTCCCTTTCCCTTTCCCTTTCCCTTTCTCTTCCCTTCCTTTCCTTTCCTTTCCCTTCCTGCAGACATGCCTGACTTACAGTGCAGGGCTGCAGAGGGGCAGTGGAGCCCCATGTGAGTGGGGCTGCAGGTGCATGGCCGGATCCCATCTCCCACTAGCAGGGAGGCAAAGTTGTGCCTCTGTGGTGCAGAGATGGGCATCCACCAGCCAGCACCAGGCTGGACAGCTTCCAAAGCCTTGGCCTTGCAAAACTTTACCCACAGGAGTACTCTGAGATGGAAGAGAGACAGAGAACTGATGCCTTCTCAGCATGCAGAATAAACACCCCCTTCCCCTAGCTGCTAGGAAAATGAGTGGGTTCTGGAGACAGAATAATTTGAGAATTTTCAATGCAGTGAGGCTCCCTACCAGCTCCCCAGCAACAGGAATGCCTGTGACAACAGGGGATGACATATGGCTTCATGAAGCAGCACTTGTCTTTGGGTCTGAGTTAGCTGAGAGGATGCATCCTGCCCAAAGCAGTGCTATCTGGCTGAGCTCTCCTTCTTCCCCTGCTGCTGCTCAGAGGCAAGCCGTCCTCTCCTTCGTCCCCACACAGACCCACAAAGTGATCTGCTTGCAGCAGGAAAGAAGGTGGCGTGTTTAGGGTGAACATCCCCCACCCCCAGCCCTTCTCTCATTTAAGTGGAATCAATTGTGCCATTTCTGCTTTGCTTTTCAAAAGCAATTACTTTCATGTCATTTCTGCAGACATTCACAGAGAGTGAGAGAGTGAGAGCTTGATTATCCCCCCTCCCACCCCCATCCTGTGGCTTCCGCAGTGGTGGTGAAGTATTAAATTAAATGAGGTGTCTATGGAGCGGCGATGGTTTCAGGTCAGAGGCGCTATGGAAAGCTGTGTGCTGCACTGCTCCTGTATATGTAAATGGATATATTAAAACCACTGATGTCAACTTGCAGCACTCATCTCCTCTGCTCTCGGGTGATCAAAGCTGATTGCAGAGGCAATTACTGCAGAGGAAAAGAAAATCACGGCCTCCTGCTCATCCCTGAGCTACCGGAGTTTAATTGCTTAGTGTAGCTGAAGCTGCCTCACCATTTCCCTGGTGTACAAACGCACACATGTGGGAGCAGCGCACGCCATGAAACGCAGACAGGAGCGGACATGTTTGGGGATGGGCAGTGAGAAGCACCCCAAGCATGGGAAGACCACAACATGAAAAATAATGATGCTTAAAAATGAATTAAACCACTACAGCAGGCAGGGCTGTATCTTAGCAAGCCGCTGGATCGATAACGCAAGGAGAAAATCAGGACAGCATAATAAATGCCCATAAGACAGCCTCTCTCATTCCCTACTCTTTGGTCCTAGATTCACAGTAAGACTTCTTCAGTCTTTTACAGGTTACAGCTAATCAGGCTCCCAGATCCTTGTGACATAAGTAAGAATCATGACCTCTGTTTCACAGCTGAAATGACTTGAAAGACAGGTATCACTGCCTGCCCTGAGAAGTCCTGATTCCTCACCCTTTTCTTGCCTTTGTATTTCAACACACTTCTGCACTATCCCCAGCAAACGCAGGGGACATTTTAGTGTAACCACAGTGCTCCACCAAGTCATAACCAGTATGGCTTCAGAACGAGCCTGAACTGTCCTGCTGCACTGCTGGGTAACTTGGTGCCAGCCAGACGTTAGCTGCAGGGTACTGACTGCACATGCTGCTTATTAAAAGGGCTTCTCTTGGTGAAGCACAGAGAGCTGGGTCAAGCTGGCCCCATGTATGCACCCTTCCTGCTGCCCTGCATAACCACTTCTGCTCATGTGCCAGGCCGTGGCAGCACATGCTGGCCATGGGCACATGCTCACTGCATGCACATCTGAAGATCTGTCTATCACTAAGGTGTTATAAGGCAGCAAGGAGGTCATTGAAGATAATGGGGGCAAATAGAAGATCCACCTTTCCACCTGAGGCAGTAACATGTTTTTGGAAGAAGTAACTGCTGAGGAGTGTCAGCCTGCCCCTTCACCTGTGTCTGAGCCAGTGTCTGTGCGCCCTAAGCAGTGTGAACCCACCCAGGGTGCCTGCTCTGGGTGATACACCAGCAGGCTTGTTGTTACCCCAGCATTCCTGGGAATCCTGGTGCAGACCATTTCCTAACCCTATATCTAATGGGACTCAGGACAGGCCTAAATATTCCCCAGGGAAAACCCCAGCAGCCCATCAGTGCCTTAGGCACGAGATGGACAAGGTAAGGCTGGCAAAGGCTTGAGTCACACAGCCCATCCAGCAGCCCACAGGTCCTGCACACTTGAGGGAATTCTGGGCTGTGGTCACATACAAAGCCTGCCCACATGCCATGTCCATACTGGGGCACAAGAGAATCAGGACATGTCAGTGAGCGCATGTTGGTGAACACATTAGAACTATGCCTTGTGCCTGAATAGGTGCTGAAAGATGTGCTGCTGCTACGTAAGCACCTGTGAAAGTGCTGTGCTGGCCTGGCCATCAGGAGGTTTTCTGTACAGCTATATACAGCACAATGGAGCTCCAGTGGCTTTTGGGAGCCTGGAGGGGAGGGAACCATTGGCCACTCCAGGGAAGCTGTAGTGCGAGGCCCGGCCCCTGTGGGCTTGCAGCAGGGAGAAGAGCTGCCAGCAAAGCAGGCAGCACTGCAGTGTCCCAAGGGGAGTCCTGCGGGAAGGTTACAGTCAGGCTGGAGACACCTCCCTTGAGGTTTCTCTGTGACTTTATAAGCCACTGGGAGCACCCCTTTAGAAGCAGTGGCACCACACACAAGGCAACAGAGACTCTGGAATTCATTTTCTGTTGTACTCTGATTCTCTTGACTGGCTGCCATGATTGGAGGCTGTGTGGCTCTCCGTGTCCTCACCTGGTGATCAGGGAATGAAAGACACATACGGAGAACAACAAATGCTGCAATACATGGCGAGAACAAAAGCCAGCAAGCAACTACCTCTCAAAGGCAGACCAGGGGAAACACCTACTGATGAGGGCAGCTCTGCCATCCCATGACCACTGGTTGGGCCCCAGACAGCAAATGTTTACAAAATTGTAAGAGCTAAGTTACTTTATCTCCTGAATTTTTACCCTTGGGGTTTCACTTTTACACTTTTCTCCTGTGTCACTAGAAAGTGGATTTTTTGCAACAGCAACAAATAAAAAAAAAAAAAAAGCCGGTGACTGTTCTTCCTGCTTGATTCTACAGCTTGGAGCTTCCAACCTCACAGAGCATCACAAGGCCCAGAAGCAGGTGCTGTGATGTGCTGGGGCAGCAGGAGTGCTGCAGAGAGCCCACCTCCCTGCCCACTGGTGGGCTCTGCCACACACCCTCCTTCCCTCCCATGGAGCACTGTTTGCATCTCAGGGATGCAATTCATTTTTGTTATGAGCTGCCTGTCTCTTTTTGTTCAGCCGAGAGTGCTTGGAGCCCTTCCCCCCCATCCTCCTCCACTGTGCTGGTTTTATTCAATTCAACACTTGAGGGAACTGCAGATGAAATGTCTCTGAATCTAAATTGCCAGCGATAGATCTAACAGCCTTTTCCCCTCTCCCCCTCCCCAAACTCCCCTCAGACAGAATGCTCGAGCACATTGTCTCTGCCTCACTTGGCTCCAGCTGCAAAATGCCAGCACCAGGACAGGAGCCCAATAGCAGGAACATGAAGTGGAAGCACTGGGTCTCCCCTAAAGCAATGCCCTGGGTTTGCTCCTTGACAGTGTGGGGAGACCCATAGGGCAGAGCATTCACTGACTTGCAGGGACACAGGGGCACAACATCTTCCATGACTGTCACCAGCAGAGGCTGTGGGGCTCACACCGCAGCAAGGGCTCCTCAGGGAGATGAACATACAGGATGTTTCATCATTTCAACCCATGCCAACAGGCAGGTAGAGCAGGGAGAAGGCTGAGGAGAGCAGCAGTCCTCTGCTCTGCAGGCAAGCACAGTGCAGGTACTGCAGCAGGGTCTGGCATGTTCTCTTGCTTGTTCTCATGACACCTATGGGGCTCTGCCTCAGGGTATCCAGTCTGTTCCCCGAGACTTGCAACTGGACTGGGTACAGAACTACAGTTACAGGTAGACAAACACATAGATAATGCCATCACCTTCGGTGCTGGGAAAATGAAATGCTTTTTGCCCTTTGGCTGTGGAGAAAAATATGATGATGTAGGCAAAATATTATTGAAATCATAAATATTTTTTTCTGAGTGTAGACACAGAAAGTGAAACATTAACTATAAGAGGTATGAAATACTTCACTAATCTCAAGAGCCTGGTAATCCTGAAACCTAAACCCAACAGTTTAAAAGTGTAAAATTTGCAATAATATTTTAAGAAAAAGACTAATTGGTGTATTTATTCCACAACTGTAAATGGCAGCTATTTTCACTCAGATACCGAAAAACTCAACTGACCTCTACCCTGCTCCCTAGGTCTTTCAGTCCTGTCTGAAATTCATTTGTAATGCACAGATGGTCAGTATAAAAATCTCTTTCAGAATGAAAGCATATGTTGACAACAAAAGCAAACAAATGGGGTATAAAAATAAACATACCAAGAGGCATCATGCTGACTGCATTACAGATTTTCATGTTTAATTAAAAGAAAATCTGCCTTTGGGTATCTGTCAGGAGAACAGAGTCCTGCTGTGGAATCCGCAGCCTGTCCGAGATCTGTAATGGAGTCAGTGGCTGCTGCTGGGGTGGGATCATGGTCTGGCCCTGGTGCCATGTGTGCCGGTGAGAGCAATGCCTCAGCCTGGTAGCCAGATCACAGGACTCCATGGGTGCCTGGAGCAGACCGTGTGCCACGTGCTGTAGTGGTCTCTGGGGCAGGGCAAAGTCTGGGGCACCAGTGGTGAGGTACAGAACCCAAAGGATGCAGCACTGTCCTGCCAGCCCAGAGGGGCCTGTGTTTACCATCACTGTTCTCTCAAACAGGGAAACTGAGGCCAAAAAGGGTTCAGAGACTCACGTAATGCCACACTGGGACTTGGTGTAGCCTTGTACAGTGATTGGCTCCTGTCTCAGGGGGATTTGTGACACTGCATTTTCCTATCACAAAACCTGTCCTTGTTACCTCCACCTCGTAATCCTGCTCCTGAAACTTTCCTGGACTTGCTTGGGAGAGTCAGCAGTTTCTACTGAGCTTCACAAGGAGAGACCCAACAAAGGTGTTAGCACTGCCTGGAGCAGCAAACATCTCTCCTTTTCTGAAAAGACTTGGAGACGTGCAGGAAGCATTGCACAGTGTGAGAGGAGAGGTTTGTGGAGGGTAGCATCATCAGCAGCCAGCTTCAGCAAAGCAAATCTGAGATGTACATAAAAATACAGGAGGGAGGAGAGTACAGGAAGAAATGGTGTGCTTCATTCTGCTCTTACTTACAAAGCTCCTTGTAGATCTCTTCCCCACAAATAAGCAGTTCATAGCATTGAATGTTGTGCAATTAGATTTTCAAAAGGGTCTGCAGTAGACCAAATTGAGAGATAGGGAAAGGCAGAGGACAAACCCCACCCCAGCCCTTGGCATGTCAGACTGACGATGAGTCCGGTATAGGTTTCCACTGAAATCTGGCTTCTTATTTGAAATGAGAACTTGCTCTTCACAGGAGATTTTCTACAGTAGGGCTGCCATGGTTTTACACCCGTCATGAGGAGTAATCAGACAGCCCTGCTTGATGTGAAGTGCTGGAAAGGGAAATGCTGGGGAGACGTTGCATGTGTGAAAAGAAGCAAAAAAAAAAAAGATCGTAAGGCAATGTCTGAATACCACCAAGACACAATCCAATCCCTCTGGCATATCTCTGAACTCCCTCCTCAATGGAAAATCCAAGGTTTTGTGATGAAACAAGAAATCCTCCAGCAGGCAGCTCAGAATACAGAAATCTTCCCTACCCAACATTCCTATATTATGACTCACTACACGAAGCGTGTAGACACCTTCCACCGCTCATCTCTTACTGCAGCATCCCTCATCTCTAACCAGTGTATCAGGTGGTAACACATGCAACACAGGTTATTTGGCACACTGAAGTGACAGGCGCAGCATCTGGTTTTCAGAAGCAATGCATCTCTGCAGCTCCCCTAAGCATCTGCTGAGCTTAGAAAATCCTGGATGCTGAGGAAGGGGAAGGAGAAGCTGTAAAATCACTATACTCTTCACTGATGTGCATGTGCACTCTCACTGAAGCAAAGGGAAGCCCAGCAAAAGAAAGTGAAAGACAGGCTGTGTGCAAAGAGGAACACAGTAACTGTCTGACATGGAAGTGCTCTCCTGGGACTGTGCTGTGGTCTCCGGCCAGCACTTCTCCTGCACTTGACTCACCATCTCAGAGATCTGTAAGGGGTTTCATGATGAAAACTCAACTGAACAAGATCCAGCACAACCTTATCCTAATTTGAAGTTACTCCTGCTTGAGCAGGAGATTGGACTCAGACCCCCTGAAGTCCTTTCTAGCCTCTAGTATTCTGTGGGTTTTTTTGATTCTAATTCTTAATTCATGCTAAATAACACAATTAAATGAGCTTAATGAAGACTTGTTAAAATGCCTCATGTGACTGAAATGTTAACATTACAGTTCCTCAGAAGAATGATATTAACTGTACCAGTTCAAGGCATTGTGCAAAGGAGGTGCTGTAAGTGTAGTGTGAAATGAACTCTACTAAACCCTGTGAGCTCCATGGTGACTACAAACACAAACAGGAAACAATCAGATAGGAAGACACAATATGAGGTGCAATCAACCAGGGAAATCAAAAGTGGCAAGTATGCATGTACTGGAAAGACTAAAACAAGAGTTTGCTTGACCCTACACAGAATGGTATGATTACTGACCTAGGACCTAAGACCACCAGTTTTTCACATCATCTTTTTCCATTCTCATCTGAAAGGTTAACAGCAAAAAGATGACTAACATAGTTAATACCAGCCTCCAACAGGTATGCCACACAGTTTAAAGTTAGATATTTTCATCCTATCTGGGTTTAAGGAATCTCAGTGTAGGGTATGTAAAGAATTGACTGAAGCATTTAAGACCTCAAGAACTACTGGAAGACTAACAAATGACAGTAAGGGTAGAGGAAAATAAGTCAGAGAACTATAGGTCAGTCATCTTAGCTCCAATTTCTGGAAAGTAATTAAACAATTTGTAAGTACCTAAAAGATAACAAGGAGATGGGTAAAAGACCCATAACGGGACTTTTCAAGAACATATCTCCTCTAATCTGTGCAAATTCCTTCCACAAAATGGTAAAAGTAGATAGAAGAGATGTAACAGGTGCCATATATCTTCACCCTTTAAAAGTTTCTGATGCTGTCTCACATAGACTTCTTGTTAGCAAGCTAAAGAAACGTGATCTAGATAAAACTATTAGATAGGGTACTCAGACTGCAAATTGCAGCTAGAGCATGAGAAACACAAGCGCAGCTCTCCCTCAGCAGAATGCCATGAGGCAGCAACAGCACAGGTAGCACTTGCAATATCCATTCTCAAGGAATGCTGGCAACCTTCACTGTTAATGCAAGCATGAAGCTAGTGTGCAGCACTGGAAACTAAAGCATAAGGACAAAGAGCTGGGCTTCCCATCCGGAGAACAGGTTCCAATACAAAATCCACAGTATCAGAGTGCTGAGTGGCTCCTGCTGGCTCCTGCTGTATCTCAAAAGGATTCCAGGGGCTTCTTCAAGCCTGATTGCCATGATTACAGAAGGCAACTCATTCAGATTTACAGAAATGTAGATGTCTCCTTTTGTAGTTGTTCTGCAGGCTTTTGCAGTTTGGTGGAGATAGGAGAATCTGTCACTCAGGGTGACAGCAGAATGTGTCCAGCAGTATGCTTCCAAGTTAGGCAGAAGCTTTATGTTTTCAACAGAGAAAACTTCTTGGCCTTTATTTTCTTTCCTCCAGCAAAACCTAGGGTTTTTCTTCATCTTTTAGATAAAAGCCTGGAAAAAGCAGTTCAGCAGCAAACTGATAAAAATCGGAAAGGAATGCAGAACTTTTTTGAGGTGGTCATCACATTTCAGTCAATCTACCTGGGGCACAGAGCTTGGGAAATTTGGGCTTATGAAATCTTCATATTTTGCACTGAAATGCTGGCTCACTTCCTTTTTACCAGAAGCAAAGATCATAAAAGTATATTCATGCCAAGGTCAGGATGGCTACAGTATGTTGCTGCCAAGTTCCAAGCCAGAATGATTTCTGCTGGAAGATCATTGATACAAAAATGAGCTAAGCTGCTAGTGGCTTGTGAAGAACATCAATGAAAAAGGCCTCCATATACCAGCTGGTTTTCATATCTTTACTGATGCCATAAGACAATCCTGATGTACACAACCGTATCTCCACTGAAGCAGCTGTGAACTCTTGCCTGCTCCCTGACCGACTATGTGGCTGTAGGCAAGTCATTCTGTAGCCTGGTGCTGAGACACTGAATAGAAGCAGGAACTTCACTGGAAGGCCTTCAAGAAAATCCTTATCAGTCTATCTTGAGATTTCCTGAGGAAAAAAATTCCTCAGCTCTTCTTCGAGGAAACATCTGAATTGCAAATATGAGGAAAGTGGAAGATTTGATACACATGGCTGTATCATCCTTGCAGTTCATGGGAAGGGTTGTAAAGTTGGGCTGATTATGTTCACTGGAGACCAAGAACATGCTTATAAACCGCAGATGAAGGCTGTGGTTTTTGGAGTTGGTGCCAATGCATTTGTGGTTTCTTCCAGGGACAACTGAGGCATACCTGTCAATATGGAGGACCTCATTGTGTCTTGATAAAGAAATACACACTATTTATAAATACTATAATAGAAACATGTTTCGTGAACATTTTGCAGACATGATGCAGGGCCCCACTTCCATCGCTGTAGCTTTAGGAAGGAAATAAAACTCAGCCCAAGCCTCCTCACCAGTGTCAATGAGCCATATCCCAAAAAATCACCCACCACATCACAGCACTCCCAATTCTGCAGAAGCTCTCATGAAAACAGCTCTTCTGGTATCCCAATCACAAGCTACCACTTACTAAACACTTATTTGAACCCATGCGTCTGTACCCAAGGGAGATGACTTGTCTTGAGCATGACTTGCTGCTGAGATAATGTGATTCAAGCTAGAGAAAAAAGATGGGATTTGCAAACTGTGAAAGCAGCCCACAGGAAAAAAGCTTCAGGGCAGCTCAGTGCAGCGAAGACAACGTGCTGGTTGTACTGGGGCTGCAAAGGGCTCTGTTACACACTTGGGACAAGCCGGGTCTCCCGAGGAGAGGGCCTGCACTGTGCTCATGGCTGCTGCCTGCAGTACATGGTGCTGGGTCCCCGGTGGCAGCAGAGCACCTGCTGGAGCTGCTGCTGGTCAGAGGCTCTCAGACCTTCCCCAGGCATCGCTGACTGGAGGTTTCAAGGCAAGAAGGCAGAATATCACACAGATCAAAGGAGAAGATAGGAGGAAAACCTTCACCTTACTCTGTAAATCCTAACAGCTTTGTCAGAATAAAGGCAGGGTTAGTCCTCCTGCTGCACATCTTCCCACTCTGGAAACTCTTCAAGAACAGACATTTTCTATTAGCTGTAAACTCTGCACACATAAGGGAGAGACTCCAGTGCAGTATGTGCACAATAGCACTTCCATGCAAACGCTGTACAGTAATGGGAAATTTTCATGATGTGAAGCAGCAAGGTCACACCATGTGTCCAGGCAGCCCTTGGAAAGGCACACTCTCTCCAGATATTGCAGGGGAAAGTTCAGAATTGCTCTTGGTTCATTAGGCTTTGCCTGAGGGTTTTCTTCTGCTATTAACTTCAAACAAGTTTCAGGTTCTTGTTACTCAGTTTCATGCATGCAATGCAAAAAGGGCGAAGGGGAAGTTTTAGCAAGAATAATTTATAAATACACAAAGACAATTCAGATATGTTTATAAAATCCATCCAACATCCTGTGTAGTAAGTCACCTTAAACAACAATATTGAAAAAGCTCTGTCAGTACAGCAACAGCTCTTTCAGCATAGAAATTTTACATCACCATTGGGCCAGAGTCTGTGCATAAATTACACCCAGCAGAACACACAGTGTAATTTCCTCCCCTGTAGGCATCGACGCTGTGTTCCCCTGCAGCCTGCCTGTTTCTCCCAGCTTTATGACCCTGGTGAGATGATCTCTCACTGTTTTTTCCCTGTTACATTTTGATATTTCAAAGCATGGCCTGCTTCTCACTCCCATCTCCCCGCTCCACATTATTAATGAATTGGAAAGCAGACATCATTAGTTTTTGGAGACCATTTCTTTTAAAATTTACAGAACCCTTCATCTGAATCCCCAGAGCCAGTCTGCTGTTCTCATCTTAGAATCTTATTAGCATCATATCTCCTGGATCCTGCCATGCAAACTGCATTGCTATGCACTTTCTAGCACTTGACCCTTTTGCGGACAGAATTAATTTCTTCTTTGAAGATAGAGCAGCATGCTGTTGTGCTTGTTAAAGAAAGAAAACTCAAGCTAGAAGACAGGAAACAAGCAGAGGATATTCTCAGTTAAATATAGGCCACTATAAGATATTATATAGGCAGGCTCAGAAAGAGAAGGACCAGTCAAAAGAAATAATAGATTGATGATGCTTTATTACCAGAAACATCTTCCAGAAGAGCATGCAAATAAACTGATCAGCAATCCTACTCGGGATTTCTGGCCTCATGGCATCCTCCTTTTTAGCAGCATTATCTTTGTCTCCAACCCTCTGCATTCTCCATCCGTATTCAAAATACCCTCAGACTTCTGGCTGCAGAATTAATGTGAATAATGCAAAGAACCAGAACTTTCTTCCTTCTTGGGGCAATGAAAACTTACTCCAGCTATATCTGAAGTGGAAAAGGAAAAATAGCCCCAGTAAAAAGAGGTCGTTCTCTCAAAGAATACCTAGCATCCCAAGTACATCGACATTATTCTTGGCCCCTCAAAAGGCACAACGTTCATAACACATGGAGTAAACTGAAACATTTAAAGTATTTGTTGCTCAGTTTGGGCTATTTCCCACTCCAGAAGTACTGGTACTGAAGTATCTGAATTAGTTTCACAATTTTGGTTCTGCTGTTTAGTTTTAGCAGCAATCTTTATGATGGCTGCTGTAGCGGGAATTCCTTAAGATGAAGGCTCCGTTCTTTGCATAAACTCATCAGGAAGTGTTAATAATGAACTCAGAAGTTTATTTTTAAGTAATTTCTTGAAAAAATTATAAAGCCAAAGAACATTGAGAAAGGCTTAAACTCAGAAAAGAGTCCTGGATGGGTAAAAAAATGCAGGTGGGATGGGTCACTAGTTTAAATCAATCTTTGCTTGATTGCTTGTTTCTCATGGCTGTACATAGTTCAAGTGAAAGGAGTGGAGAGGGAGCTAGTCTCAACCACACCAGGGAGCCACAACCCCTGCAGTCCTAGTAATGTGGTGGAGTCCAAACAACAAGGAAACCTCCAAATCCAGGTGGAGGATGGACGTAGGGCAGCTCTGCACACTCTACCCTGTCCACCAAAGACAGCCCAGAAGTCAGCCCTGGAGATGGTCTTTGCTGTGAAGCTTTGCTTCTACCTAGTTTAGCTCACTCAGCAGCCAAATCCTGGTGACTATATACAGGCATCTCTTTCTACTGCAGCAGAGCACACACCAAAAAAAGCCAACTAGTTCCTTTCAAAGAGCCATACTCAGCAAACTGGTCATGTCTCTTTCCCTTTTCTATCTTACCATGGCCTGTAACATCACTCATCCCAGGAAAGCAAAGTTCACAGGCACAAATTCCTCAAAAAGTCATAGAAAGGTGCCTTGTAGAAACCCCAGATATTTTTTACAGCCTACTGTGCTAGCGATAGTGGCTGAGTAGGCGTCGTGTCCATCCCCTTATCCTTTACCATGTCCTCCAAAAGAGCAGGAGGAGAACTGCTGGAGAACTGTGACACTCTTCTCTTCTTGTTTACTACTCACCTTCTGAAAACCTGGGGGATGCTTGTGCAGAATTCATCAGGCAAATGGTGTTAGCAACAGCAGCACAAGTGCCAGACACAAACTGGCAGAGCTTATGAATAGCATGATGACTGATCTATAGCAAAAGCCATGGGCAAGAGCTAGCCATTAGTCTGGGGCTTTGTAATGCACTCCTCAAGTACATTACTCACCAATCCATCAGGCAACCTGCTAAAGAACTGAGAGATTCCAGCTTTTTTAAATCTGTAATGCAATGGCTGGCAGCCTGCACTACATGCCCTAGGTTACAAGGGCATGGAGGAAGACAATTCATTTTGTGTCATAGCCAGTATTTCTTCTTCTCTTTTTCCGTGTGTACTTAAGAAATGGACCTTCTATTATCTGCAGATTAATAGCCAGGAGAATGCTCTGGTGTCTCTGTTAACATTTGCTACTGAGGAATTCTTTCAAAGAATGACTAACCCTTGCAGTTATCATTAGCTGGGCTAAGTATGGAAACATGTATGAGAACAGACGTATTTCTTAATTTAAAAATAGTGCCTACAGTTAACTATGTTAGAAAAATACTACAAGACACTGTTAGACCACTGGATATGACAGAATTGAGGTTGCCAGCAGTATCTGGGACCTTCTGAATAAGTGTGTGATGTGGACTCCGGGTTCATGATCCTGTACTATCCTGGACTTAACTCATTCACAAGGTGGACAATGTGCACAGAAAAGGTAATCAGTCAATGATCCATTTTCTGTCTCAGAATTTAGTGTGAGGCTTCAACTTGCATTCAGTGCATGCTTTCCAAATCTTACACAGAATATTGTTATCAGTCTCCTTGTGGGAATTTCTATGGCATTTATCATTACCTAAATCCTCTAAGAGCATTACCTAATCTCAGTACCCTTGTGAGGAAAGCTTTTATTACCTGCCAAACACCAAACAGAGACAGAGAGAGATCCAAGCACTAGATGTGTCCTCTACTTTTAGGTGCTTGATTTGAAGTGTCTAGCTCTGATTTGTGAAGAGCTTAACAACTTTATAGCATTTCATACATTTCAAGCAAAACTGTGAGTGCTCAGCAATTCTACAAAGAAACACCTTCATGTTCCAAACTGAAAATTTTGAAAATAGAGACAGTCTATGAGGGTTTCCAGTGATGTAACAAACCCTTGGCTGCATCCATCTCTGAAAGCAGTTTCCCAAAGAGACGGTTCCCAACCCACTGCCTGTCATTCATTCAGCACTTCTAGGTTTCCACCACAGCTGGGTGAGCGATCCCATACAGCAACAACCTTTGCTGGCCTGTTCACAGAGCAGTGGCCTCGCACACAGCACGTCCCCAGCGCTCAGTGGTGTGGTGCAGCACGAATGGTTGGGTTGCACAATGAGACTGGGGTGAAGCTGCCCTAATGTGCCAAGTTTCCAAGTGTTGCCATTTGGGAATGCAGTGAGTGGGACTTGTGTGCTCCCACAGGCAAAGGGCGTGCAGGGAATGGGGTGGAAGAGAACCCCAGGCACTCCCAGCACGGCCGGAGGATGAGGATTATCAAAGTTGAGGCTAATTCTTACATCAAGAACTCAGGCAGCATGTTGCTAAAGTATTTCTGGAAAGAATATTGAGATCTTTACACAGAAGCTTCTGTGTTTTTCGAGAAAGCATCTCTAAGGTTTCCCCACCCCCAGTCTTAAACAAGTCATGTATTTTTTTTCTGTTAAAATTAATTTTGGCAAAACCGTTTGGTTGGTTGTTTTGTGGTTTGTTTCTTTTTTTTTTTTTTTTTTTTTTTTTTTTTTTTTTTTTTTTTTTTTTTTTTTTTTTTTTTTTTTTTTTCAGAAATATTAAAGAGAAGTCATGCCAAGACAAAAAACAAATATAGAAAATTTCAGGATCAAAGTGGGTAAGGAGGTGGCAAGCAACCAAAGAGAGAACCTTTTAATGGAAAGTGTCAATACTATCTTTATGTAACAATAAAAGTTAATATTTACACAGAAATCCAACACAGGAACTTTGCACATTAAAATTTAAATAGTAAATTAATTTTTAATACATAGTTCTAGGCACACTTTTAACCTTTCCTTGCCACAGTCAAAGTCTGTAGTAAGGAACATACTAAACCCCTCCCTGTTGTCCTCTAATCATGTTTTTGGCAGCCCTGGCTTCTGGGACAGATGATTTCACTGACGTATGGATTCAGAACTCTGAGCAGAGATAGGAAATACTACTCATATCCAACATGGATGGATTCATGTTGCAGTAAGCACCGTAAACTTCTCATTTCATGGCTTTTGAACACTCATATTTGCAATTCAAAATCACTGACATATTTTGGCTTGTTTTCCTGTTCTGGAGTTAGTCTGTCAGTAGCAATGGGCAACCTGATGGCACGAGACACAGCCAAAATGCCTGAGTGAGCTTCGCTGCATCCCCATCCCTGCCCTGGCCAGCCTGAGGCCCATGTGTGCAGATGCAGGAGTTTAGGGTTGGCTGGGCATGTCTGGATCTGCTCCTGTGCCTCTGCACTCAGACAGACGCTGCTGGAGGAGATGCACAGCATCAGCTCCTGCATTTCACAGTCATTTCCACTTAGCACCTTCCTTATCATGCTCTACTGGCACGCCTGGTAAGCCTGTCCTTTCTGTAATAGCCGCTGTGCTCTTCAGAGGAGAAACACAGACTCCACAGACTTCAAGGAGGAAGGACAGAGAAAAGGACCTGCAGGTACATGCTACTGGTACCCAGGGAAGTGGAGAACTGAAAAACAGGAGCAAGTTGCCAGTGACACCGCAGAAAAAGGGAGAAGCTATGAAGAAACAAAATCAACTCACAGACTGAAGGGTAAGAACAGAGGGCTGGGAGGCAGGGAACTGGAAGAACGAATAAGGAATGAAAAAAGAATGCAAGAAAAAGCATACAAGCGTGACGGAACTGAAATCAAAGCCTTGTCTAAAGTATCACTTAAAAATCAGTTTAAAAAGATTTAAAGAAACTGTTGCAAAATTTAGTGCAAACTCTTAATTTGGGTTCAGAGTAGCTTAATCTGGTAATTACTCAATGCATGTCTTTTCTAAATGAAGATAAGAATGTTTAGACAGTGTTTCACACCTGTTAAATAATTAATTTTTAAAGACAATTCACATTTTAATAGGGCTGATGCTTCAAAGCAGCATCAAAGAAGAAGAACAAACCACAGAGCAAATGAAAAAATTCGCAGTTAGAGAAACATGAAGAGAAAAATGTAAGGCTAAACCACTGAAAAATCCACAGGATTTCTCTGAATCTTCTGTTCAGGGGCAGACTGCTGCTCTGCAGGGTGGGAGGCCTGGGCAGCCCAGATCCCTGCACCAACTGACTGTGTTGATATTGGCACGTTCTGGGTGTGCATGTCTGAGGAACATAAGTGAACATTCACACCCTGTAATTTGGTGTTTACCTGTAGGCTTAGAGTTGTTTTTTGCTTTGTTTTAAAGTCTTACAATATTCTAGTGTAGTACAATTCACTGTGAATTTCACTGTTTTGTGGGAGAGCATCCTGAAGCCTTGGTTTATCTTTTCCTGCTGTGCTTGGACAGGTCTCTGCCCATGCAGGTGGAACTGGGCAGTTAATGGTAGAGCAGTGTGAGCACCCTCAGGATATGCCAGATAGCCCATGCCACTGGAATCCATGCTGCTTCTGTCTGAATTCTGTTAGCACCTTTTCTGGGCACTTACTGCAGTTAAAATGTCCATCTGTGTATTCACTGATGGCTTCCACAGCTTTACAATGGAAGGAGCTGACTTGAGGTTGCACCTGGGAAATGCAGAATGAACAAATCCAATGTGACAGTCTGTGCAGACCAGCACACTTCAGAAAAGGCACAATTCATTCCAGCGGGACAGAAGTTGGCTCTTGCTGCAGCATGAATTTTCCAATTTTTCACTTTGAAAAAGTACTCCATTTCCTCTTCTAACAGCACAGCACCCCGCTTCCTCCTTCTGGTCCCAAGTCCTCTTTTCGCAAGAGCTCCTGCTTCCTCACCATGACCTTCTTGTTCTGTGTAGGGCTAACTCCAGCTAGACTACTAAGAGGGAATCTCATCTCCAGCTCTAACTCCACCACTTCAGACACACACTGTTGAGGAGCTGGCAGTATACACCCTGTGTCATCCCTATGTCATCACAGAGGCTTTCTTCCAGGACTGGGTTTTCAATACACAGATCGAGTAGCTGAGTGTAGGAACAGCTATGCTGCTCTGAAGCTGACTGCCTAAGCTCAAGGTTGCTCGGAGTAGATCTGACACCTGACAGCAGGCAGAACACACCTCCTTAGCCTTTTTCAAGCTGTGATTTGCTTACCTGAGTCAAATATGGCCAAGAAATAAGTTGCTCTTTAAAATCTAGCTGAAACCTCAGTTCTTGTTTTTCCATCAATTGCCCTCATAAAGTGAGACTGAAGAAAAAAGAAATCAAACCACTACCAGAAAAGTACAATGGAAAACTGAAATGTGGGTGAGTCAAGCCTTGAGCAGCTAGACAGAAAGTGAAGAGCTAGGCTCTGCATGGTGGCATCAGCTCTGTATAATCTAGGTTATGCAGAAGACTTGTGACAAAATACAGACTTGTGTCCCTGGTCACATTCCTTTTCTGCAGCAGAACAGACTCTGATCTTCAGCAAACAGCTTGCTCGTGGTCCCACACAAGTCCTTCTTGACTGAACCCATGTGAAATATTTAGTACCTCACCATCACAAGGAAAGCCTCAGTCCTGTCTGCCTCACCATGCCTGGTCTGGTAGAGAGCTGAATTCAGGCTGCAAGTCCTGGCCCAGACCTGCATTATGTGGCTTCAAAGCCCCAAAGAGATGTCTTGGGCTGTCTTGACCCTCTTCAGGAAGATCTCCAGCTGCCTGTGACTTTTGCTCCAGATTCTAAGTGTGGAGAACCATGAGGGAGCCTAGCTCATGGGCTGTGTCATAGAAACAGCAATAGCCATTTCTCCATACTGCAATATATTAATGTTTCAGCATGCAAATCATGTCCATAGATATAATTTATGCATTTCTTCTACTTCTCTGTTCTTGTTCCTTGTTCCCAAACAGAGTCAAAACCACCAAGAATGACTCCAGGCATCAATGGACGAAGAACTGACACAAAAAGCAGACCTGTTGTAAGAAGTGAGCACTTGGTAATCAGCCACAAGACTATGCAGGTTCCAGTGCTGGGGCTGAAATGAGAAGGAAGTGGCACTCAACAATGACATCGGAGCAGTAGGTGTTCATTCACCTTGAAGGCTCCCAGCACATGAACTCACACACACACAGAGCAAACACAACCCTGCTATTCTATAGGGAACTCTCACCCTCAGGCTAGCCCTGAAGCAAGCATTAACCTACTTATTGTGCCCTTGGGCAGATTGCAGGATGCAGAAGCTATTTGGGGAGCAAGGTGAGCAGATCTGAGCATCTAAGTAGAATATCCTATGATCACCTGAGAGCAACAGTAGAAATTCCTCATCAGTTTGATAAAATTGGGGAGAAGCAGGTTACTCTCCTGTACTTGTTTTCCAGATGTCTCACATGATTAGACAAAGCATTAACTGCATTAAAACAGAAGTCACACTGTTTTAGGAGACCAATTGCTATGGCAGATTTGAAACCTTCAGTCAGCTTCTTCCTTCTGCCATGAAAGATCAATCTGCCCAGTGAAGGCCAAGGCTGAGTTACCTCTACCAGCAGGTCTGTTCTGCCCATCTCACAGGATGAGGTAGAGAAGAGGGATGTGACCACCTGCCCTGCTCACAAAGCACCCTCAGATTTCAGCTGCTCTTGCAAGAGCAGAACACCACCTGCCAATGTGGGGAAACCATCAAAACCTCCTATCTTGTGGGCCCAGCTCACTCCGGCTTTGCTTGTCAAGCAGCATTTATCCTTCAGAAGATTTTTCTGCATTTCGTTTTCCCTTGCTTGCCACCAAACTTGGAAAACCTGCCATTGACCTGTTACCCTGAATCTTTGGGAACTAATATCAGTGTTTCCATTGGGTCATATAACCACAGAAGCAGCATGTACCGCTGCAGTTTTAGTGCTCATCATGGTGCCACCTTTGAAATACACATATATAGATACTACAGCAGAAAGTCCTCATCCGTGTTGGTGTGAGAACAGCACCATGACAAGCATCAAAGGCAAAGACAGAGAAAACGGGATCACTGAACTGGGAAGAAACATGGGCACCACTGAAAAAAGGACTGGGACAGAAAAAACATGAGAAAAAGTGACAGATAGTACATGGCCCTGGGTGAGCAGGAGCCATGGACATAGGTATGAACAGGCAAACCGGATGGAGAGCAAAGGAGAGAGAGCACCAATTGAGAGCAAGCAGGGATGGGTTATCGTATGTCTGACCTTTGCTGAAGAGCTTTCCCTTCAGCTATAGCTAGCAATGTTTATGTACTTTACACCTCAGAATGTATGTTTAGAAAAGGAAAACATGGTTCTATGGGAGAGAAACTGCTAATCACTCCAGCTAAGAGTCTCATTCTACAAAATCAAATTCTTCAGTTAAAAAGCAATGTGTAAGTATCTGGCTGAATTTCATTGCACTAAGATGTTTAACCATTTCATTGCCTATCAGGGTTACTTCCAAAAATACAGATCAGTTCCAGTGACCACTGCAGAGAGAGTACCGGAGGCCATGAACAGGCCCTTGTGATGCTCAGGACCTTAACATTGGGCTGAACCTTCAGAAGGATCCTGATTTTCATCCTGTCTTGTTCTTCTGAAGATGCCATTCATACAGAATGCTCTCTTTCCTGAGTTGTAGCACAGAGACAATACCTGCCTGTAGCATTTTTGGTATTTCTGAATTATGCTCTACAGAATCATGCTGTACATTGTCATCTCATTGAATCTTTGGCTCCATTGGCCAGAGGTCCAGTGTTCTGACTGCCATCTTAGTTTTATCTAGACCAGGAACAAAGGACCTCCACATTACAGCCTATCTGTCTGACTTTTTTCATTGTATGCATTTTCTCTTCCCTACAAGTGATCAGCTTGCTTCCTTTTAAAGCCTGCAGTCAACTTTAATCTGCTTAGCTAGGATTAATGACAGATTTGTTAAAGATTTAAAGATTTTACACACCTTGCTTACAACTATTGTTATCTACAACCATCAGGCAGTAAGCCCCATGCAGACAATCTGTTCTTAATGTCAGGCACATCCATCACATGTGCCAGGGCTGGTAATGCAATGCTGATGGCTGATGCCTGTTGCTGACAGACAGGTGCTCAGGAAGCACCTGAATCTGCCTGCACCTCGCCCGTCCTGTACAATACTGAGGAAGGGTGGAACAAAGCCGTGAGCTCAGAACTGCACTAGCAGCAACAGCTCACACTGTCATGGAGCTCAGCACTTGTAGGAGTGGAAAATCAGGAGTGTCCTTCCAGCCCAGGCTACCATTGCCTGATGTCACATGGCTTAGCAGGAGAGGTGAGGAGGAAACTGGAGGTCCTGTTGGTTACCTGTATCTGGTTGCTTAAACTATCATTGATGCTTGAGGAATGGAAAGTGACAGAGGTTTCTTTATAACAGGATTCTTTAAAACAAGGACTCTACACTTGATGTGGGAACTATTGGTAGAAATTTTAACAGCAGGTACTGTTAGCAGCTACATGGCTCAACTGTGGTCTGCTGGAGACGCCCCATGTGCAGAGAAGCCTCAGCTCAGAAGTCTGCTGGATTAGTGTTTTTGATGGCTTACCTCCATCAAGGTGCAGAAAGCAGGAACTGCAGACAGGTCCTGGGAAGTCTCAAGAAGAGCTACAGGGAGTTCTTCTAATGCTGCAGGTGAGGAACCAGAGAGGTCACACATGGGAGTACACTGGAAGAGAGCAACAGGGGTAGGTCAGGTGCACTCTGTTCAGCTGGCAAAACCTACCACTTCAGTGGGAACACAGACAGTAAATGAACTGTACTGCATGACTGATTTCCGTGCTACTGCTCTTGTTACTTGATCTACAAAACCCACAAAATCTTGGCTGTCAGATATGGAAGTTTCATATGCAGGGTGAGCTCTCTTTCTCCCACCTTGAAGAAGTGATTTCATCCCTAAATACCAAGCTCATTCTCCAGCATCAAAACCACAAGAAAACATTCACAAGTTTTGATGGTTTTATAAAAGCACCAAAAATGGACACATAAATACAAAGCCCTGCCCCTGGAACAGGGGGAGGTTCCAGCAGGCAGCTCTCCCTGAGACATGAGGTCAGAGGGTGGTGTGGCAGGGCTCCCAGGGAGCCCTGTGCCATGGGGAGAGAAGGGCAGGTACCAGCAGTGCCTGAGCTGTGCACTGCACACCAGGAAGGAGAAGAGGATCCTGCTGCTTGTCCAGATCCACACCTGTTGATATTGTCCTGGTGCCATGGGGGGCAGAAGCAACAGGAAGGAGGGGACACCAGGTCCAGCATCCAGTGCAGAGCAGAGCACAGAAGGGTAAGCTCCAGACGAGCTGTGGGTTCTCACTAGATGAAGACTGAAATCCTCATGGTACCTGTGGATTGCTCCTCAGCCAGAGAACCTCCTCCCACCCCACAGTCCCAGGCCTCAGTGCTGACCAGCCTTTAAAGACCATCAGGTACCATTTGGAGAGCCAACTCTGGTGCTGGTGCAGGATCTGCTGATGCTCCACCCAACCCCTAACAAGTAAACAGATGTTTTCTTGTTTCCAGCTTGCAGAAGCTTTTCTGACAAGCAAGGCAGGGTGGTTTGCCTTGAGGTATCAGCCCTGACTCCTGACATCACAGGGCCATGCTGGGGAATATTCCCTGGGGATCCATCCCTCTCCTTCCCGTGGCCCTCAGCCCTCCTGCCACTGCAGGTCCTGTCTCCCCACGGGAAATCTGGCCTCCCGCAGCCCTCAGTGCACATACTGGTTATTCCAAGTATCCCTGATGCTACACAGGCTCCAGATCAGCCTCAGCTACATCTCTGCTAGCGGCACTAGTGAGGACAGCCATCCCTCAGGGCAGGAGGGAGGCACCCAAATTGAGTAGTCATAAGGAAAAGATACCTTGAGCCTGGTTCTGCTGCTTCTTGCTTGTTAAGACCCAAGACATGTCAGTTTTGCCTTCCTTATGTCTAATGCAGAGGGTCCTTTTAAATTCCTATACCAGGAATCCTACAGTCACAGGTAAAAGCAGTTTTTGAATTCTCTCCTTTATTCTGAAATGCCCAGTGTGACATACGCTATCAGAGTCAAAACCTGCATTGCTAAATAAACTATATAAAAGTCATGTTATTTTAAAACTGACTGAAGTGAGAGATGCACCAGTTTAGGCAGCAACTAGCACCAAACAACTGGTTTTAAAACCAGTGAGATAAACATGCATGGTTTTTCAGTTTAAATGCAGATTCTCAAGAAAGCAAATCACACTTTCTTGCCCAAAAACCCTTTCACAAACCTCCCAGAGCTACAAAAAGCTGAGGCTGAGCTACTCCAGCCCTGGTCTCAGCCACCCTGCAGCTCCTTGCTGGACATTGCCCAGAGCAGGCAGGCTGTGATCCACACACAGAGCTGCACCATAGCATTCTATGTGCTTGTTACTGTTGACCCTCTCCCCGTGCAGAGTGCTCAAGAGCACAGCACCCCCATGTCAAACAGCCTACCTGCATCCTCCTGATGCTGCCAAGATCTCCACATGAGCAGAGAAGAGGAAAAAAAGTGAATCTTGATACCTGTCCTGCATTTCCGGGTATTGCAGAGACCTTTTCACTGCTGAAGCTCAACTCTCTGGGCAGGAAGCTCAATGTCTGTCTCCACTGGCACTGCTGCCCCTGCACTGACCTTGCAGCTCTTCAGGGGTCAGGCACAGGGCTGTGACTCGGAGCACAGGTTGGATGTGGTGCACTGCAAGCCAGCAGTAATCTCACCATGCCCGTTGGAGGCAAGTGCCTCAGCGCAGCTCCTGTGCACGCTGCTGCAGGGCATGTCCCTGCGCCGGTGAAAGCCCCAGGGACACGAGGGGTGAGCCCAGATGACCCAAGAGAACGGTTCCCTTTCAGTCCTACTCCTCTTACCAGCCAAGTGCCTCTGGAAGTTTGAGGGAGCAGGTGGGGGCTTGGCAGAGGGGAAGATGGAAATGAAAACGAGGGATGATGGAAAGAGGGCTTGTTTTTCATTAATGAGCATTTGAGCTGCTGATCCTGAGGAGGACTTTGAAAAGCAGGTGCGGAGCCCTCCTGGCAGGGCAGCCAGCCCAACTGCCCTCCCCGCACCTCACTTTTATAAATTCTGGAAAACACTTTAAGACAGACACTGGCACTCATAAATTATACAAGCCATTTGCATATTCCAGTCATGAGACATTATGCAAATGTGACCTGATTTGCATAATGGATTCCTCTCGTCGCTTCACTTGCTTCATGCTTTTAAAAAACAAAATGAAATAAAATGAAAGCAGGGGAAGGTGAAAGCAGCAAGTCCCCAGCATAGCTGCGTCCCTCCCAGCTGTGCCGTCACTCGCCCTCACTTGCGGCAGAGATGGGGGCGAGTTAGAGCGAAGGCAAAATACCAACAAAAAGCCCTCACATGGTTTATTTCTCTCTTAATTACAAACTAACTTTCCCCTGGTTGAGATGCTTCACCCCAAGCGGTATATCTGAGGCCATTAACGAATCTAAAAGAAGCCCTGGTGACAGGACAAGCCTACCCCAGTCAGCATACTTTGCTGCCCCACCTCAGCAGTGGTCACTCAGGTGCTGTGCTAAGCTCTGGGGGCACGGTTTCCCTGCTGCAACTTCTATAGAGCTTGCCCTGCTGTGAGGAGGGAGGGTGGAAGAGGTGAGGGGAGGGGTCGCTTTGATTGTTTATAGCAAATTCTAGCGGTGACACGTTGGAGGATGAGGCAGGAGCACCCCAGTCATACAACGACGTCCGTTTGTCTGTCCATCCGTCTGTCCTCTGCAGTCCTGGGCTTTGCTGTGGGCTCTTCCCTGCCCCCCTGCACCAGGCGGCAGAGCTGTGCCAGGCGGCTGGCGTCCTTACCCTGTGGGAAAAGTTAACTGTAATTCTTCAGCTTTTAAAATCAATTAACCCGTGTGTTAATTAACATCAAGTCGACGGGAGGAGGGGGAGGAGGGGAGAGCGGGAGGGAGGAGGGAGGAAAAGAGCTGCAAGGGCGGATGGCAGCGGAGTTGGCACAGTGCCATCCATTCAGTGGCAACGCCACAGCTCCCTGTGATCGCAGCAGCGGGTATATGTTACGGGGGCCCTGTGCGTGGGCCAGACAGTGCGGTAAAGCCAAGGGAGATTATCCAGACCCCCAGGAGCAAGCGGCAGGCAGCAACAAAGGTGCAAGTGCCAGGATTACAGACCAGACTCCGCTGCAAGCCCTTCCTCGGACGCAAACCATCATGAGGATGGGGGCTCCCCCGCCAGCACTGCTCAACTCGGACTTCCAGCACTTTTTCCCTCCTTTAAACATCAGTCTGCCGCAATGGAGCCAGCACAACGGATGCTTTCACACCCTGTGAGACAAAGGCCGTCGTCTCCGCCATGACACCACTCTGTTCCAAGCCGAGGCCGGCATCTTGGAGTCTTTAAAAATAAAGGGAAAAGGGAAACGCGAACAATAAAAATAGCAACAGAAAAAACCTCAACAACAAGCCCCTTGTGCCCATTCTCCATGCCAGGGGCAACATGGGCATCTGGCGCAGCAGAAGGCGTTTTGTGGGGCTGGCTTTTTTTTCTTTCTCTTGTTTTTCCGCAAGCTGGTGGCGTGTTTGCCATTTGGGTTCGTTTGCAATTAACTCCAAAAAGTCCACACCACACCCAGCCCAGTCAACAACAAACAAAAGGGAGTAGCTGACATCGAGGGAAATGCCATGAGATGCTGCAAGAATGTGAGCTACAGATGATGCCATTTGCCATTCGGACAACCTCAGGGAAAGATGCCAATTCTGCAGCTTGGGAGAGACTCCAGGAAGGGAGCACGAAGGTCTCCGAGTAACACACCGAAGGAAGGAAGGAAGGGAAGAAGGAAAGAAAGAAGAAAGGAAGGAAGGAAAGAAGGAAGGAAGGAATACCGCTCTTATTATAGGGCAGGATCACAGCTGCATACAGCCTCTGCTGGGAGGAGAGGGAATGTTTATCGGTGTAGCGAGAGATGCCTGTATGCACATAGCACAAAGAGCGGTGTGCGGATGGACACACATACACATACACACACAATGCCTCCGATAACTGCAGATGAGGTGTGTGAGGGTGGGGGTGTGCATGACGGAGATGTGCGTATACTTCTGTGTGTACACACATGCCTCTGAGTGTGGATATATATTTGTGTGCACGCATGTAATACACACACATGCAGGGAGATGTTTGTTTGTGTGCTTGGGTGAGAGAGAAAGACAGGGTGAGAAAAGACACAGACACATACACACACTCACCCAACATCAGTATACATCCCACTTTTTGACCTAGGTATACACCGAAGACAAAATAAAAATCATACTCCAGCAGCAAGCAGGCAGTCAGAGATTTATCTACATTCACTGCTATCACCAGGGAGATGAATGGGGCCGATCTGAAGCCCTTTACAAGATCCACTATGGGAGTGAAGGAGGAGGAGGGATGCCACACAGACATGCACAAACTTGAAGACAGAGAGATTTGGAAGGTGCTACTTGTGAAGCCCAGGTGGCACTCCGGAGGGGCGAGCGAGGGACGGAGCCGCAGAGGCGCTCCACAGGGTCCGGAGGGCTTGGGGCTCTTGGAAGAGGGTGTCAAGGGACCGCTGGCTACTTACGTTGTCTGCGCTGCTGAGGATCCTGCAAGGTGTTCTGTTGGCACCGGGCGCTGAGCCAGGGAGGGGCACTGGAAACAAAAGGGAGAGACAAAAAATAAAGTCATACAGCGGGAATATTAATTGCCTCTCTTGCGGATTTTACAAAACACACAAAATGTTTTCTTTTTGCTTGGTGGTTTTTTGTGGATTGGCGCACTTCCCTTCTGCATGGAAAATACTAGCGTGGGATTTACAGCCCAGCTACAGGGCTTGGGATTAACAGCGCTGGCATCTTTTGGGCATATTTTTTCTTTTAATGAATGAGCTTTCGCTGTTAATGAGGAATAATCGTTTGGCTAATGAGCTTTGAAACATTAAGAGAAAAGAGGGTTTTTTTCCCATTAATCGCCCTGGTGCGACCGCATGGATGGATTACAAAAGACAGCAGTAGGAACGCAGTACAAAGGGGGGGAAACGTCTCCTGGAGTGGGATAAATGCAGAGATGGGTGATGCATCCCTGCATCTCTCCTTCCTTCTTTCTCCCTTACTCTGTCTGCCAACTGCTATGGGTTTCCATAACTCCGCAATCAAAGTGGATGCTCGGGAAAGATTATTATAGTTAAACAGTGAAGCGTCGGCGGTTAATGTCTCCAGTGTTTAATCATCATACAGTAGAATGGTTTTATGCATATTTCATTTGCATATCATTAAGCTGCACTAGCGCGGGATGTTCAGAGCTGGAGAGGTACAAAGTTGGGGGGGAGAGAGAGGGAAAGTGGGAACGAGACACAGGGAGGAAGGTCCCTGTGATGCCTATCTTCAAAAGCCAGGGACTTGTTCCATGATCTGTCTTCTACTTTTACTAAAATCATGATGACTTGGAAACCTTTGAAGTTGGATATAACCTTGGATTCTTCTAATTCCAGCAGAGTGATGTATTAGAAAGAGGGAAATGATGCTGCGCTAGATATTTAAAGGAATATAAGCTCCAGTGGAATGGAAATAGGAGCTCTTTGGGGAATGAACTGGCAGCGCCAGCCACAGCTTCGACAAACACCACACTTCTGGGTTAATGCTAGTAAAGGATGTCAGAGTAATACGAAAGAAATGAAGACAACATATACATTAGGATGGGGATTATATTTCTCTACCTTTTTTTTTTTTCTTTTTAAAGGTATGAAGAAGGATGGAACCAGTGGTAATTTACACGCTAATTAGTGAACAGTTGCCTCTTTTTGTGTTTGTTTTTCTTCTCTCTTTATTTTGGAGAGGGGTGTCGTCACCGCCGAGGTGATTAATCAATTATTTGGTAGCTCAGTTCCTTCTCCACTGGCACTGATCAGGAAGAGAAGGTGGTGGTTGCAGGGGAAGAAACACAGTGGGCTCTTTTGTAGATCTTATACATGCACAACATATTAATTGGGGTCTTTATAAAGCTCCCTCAATAGACTGTTTCTTTCCTGGAAAAAACAGCAGCTGGTTAGCCACCGTTGGCGACTCTTCAAACATCACTTTTGCTGGGGGCAGTTCTGTCACTGTTTGTTGTTGTGCTTTATTTTCTTTCTCCATGGTGGGGGCTACGTGTGTGATGTGAGCAGTGCCCATTGCTTCCGCATGGCAGACAGACAGGATCAGTGCCAACGTAGTCTCCTGAGCTGAATGTGGAACTTTGCTTCAAAATGAAATGCTGGTTTATATTTAAATTCTCCTCCCTTCCCTCCCCCACTTTTCTTCTCCTCCAAGTCTTTGTCTTGGTTATGAATATTCAGATGAGCTGTGATGTGATTACACTGTACAATTACTTGTGCCCATGGTGGTGGCGAAGGCACCGAGGAAATAAGCTTGGAGCTCATTTGGGGTTTGTTTTCCATATTTTTCCCCTCATCTCTGTAGCGCTGCGGCACATGCAGATGTCGCTGTTGTTCTTTATAAAGCCATAATGATATGCAAAAGCATAACGACCCCATTTGGGTGCACAGCACCAACGAAATATGATTGGGGGGGGAATCCTGACTGAAGGAATGTCCACATAAATTATTTTTATTTAAATGAGCTGAAGAGGTGCCTGTGAGGCCGAGGAAGTCACATGAATACATGCATAATGTTAATAAGAAGAAAGGTTATTGCCAAGGAGAAGAGGGTTTTCTGCACTATGCTTGGGACAAACAGGCTCATTAGGGAATAGCACAGCCCACTGTGTGGTTTCCGTATTTATCATTACTCATACTTAAGTCAGGGCACCAGGTGGGCTTTCTTCCTGGAGACTCAGAGTGCTGGAAGCTGGATGCCTGGATGATTCCTGGTTTTCATTCAGAAATCTCAATGAAGTGTGTAGTGAGAGGGGGACAGGAGAAGAGGAATTGGAGGGGGAGCGTGTTAAGTGCCACAGCTCTGTGGCAAAGGAGGGGTCTGGTGACAGCCTCGAGAGTGGAGTGAGAACGTGCAGTGCGCTGGAACACAGATACTGGTGCTGGCTGATGCCATGCTTGCCAGCACTTCTCAAGAGATAGAGCTGTGACACAGTACCCAGTGGTCCCTGATGGTGCCGTGTTCCACCGTGGAACACAGCCTGGGCAGAGCAGCTCCTGGCCATGGCATCATCAGGGAGGCTGCTGGGAGTCAGTCCAGGAGCTGGCCACATCCAACTTCACCCGCTTTTCTCAGAGCAGGGAATGGCACCACTAGGCATTGCAAGTATGAGAGTATGTGCATGTGGAAACAGGACTCTTGGCTGTTCTGTTCTGCTAAGAAAGGTCTTCTGGGCCACAGGTTTGCACCTGTGTGCATCAGCAAGGGGTGAGTGAAGTAAGGTACAGCAGCAAACAGCAACACCCTCACTTCAGCTGTGTTTGACAACAGCTTTTGGAAGGTCTGTTACTGTCTGTGTTTGCTCGTCACTAATGCTAAGCGGCTCTGCCTTTGCAGCCACTTACACAGCCTGCTCAGCCTCTACCACACCCCTGGTCATGGGCAAGGCTCGTTCTGCAGCCAGACCTGGTTTGCAGGGAAGGGAGCATTGCTCTCCTCTCTATCCAAACTGTGAGAGGCAGGACAGAGAGGAAAGACTATTGCAGATCAGACCCATTGTGAGAGGAGTTTTCCCCTGCTCCTATGCTGTAGGCTCTAGAAATGCTCCTGAGCAGCTCCTTGGCCGCAGAGCGGTGTGGCTCTGCTGCCTGAAGAGGTATGCTGATTGTTGCAGACAGGGAGGTGGCACAAGAACCTGTTCAAAGGAAGCTATGGACCTCTGAGCAGACAGCAACCAGGTCTCCTTGGGCAGGCCCCATCACAAAGAAAGACCCAAATGGGAGAATTACGCTCTAATATGCATCTGTCTGCCTAAGGACCAATGTGCAGAGGATCATTCCCATAGCAAAGAGGGAAGCTGCTTCCCAGTGCTGTTTGAAGACTCCTAACCACAGACCCATCTAGCTGTCATCTGCTTCCAGTTCCTTCCTGCATCGTGACAGATGCATCCTTGTCATGCACATGCACACAGCCTTCTGCACAGACAGCCAGGAGACTGAGCAGAAGGCAACAGACTGCCAGTTCTGACCAAATATAGGACACCTAGACCAAAGCAGGTGGTTCAAACCAAGTCTGTTGTAAGGAACTGAGCAGCCATGATCATCAGGAGTGATCTGAGTAGATCACCCACCCTGTCTACCCTAACCAATTGCTTCTTAACCCACAACAGCGGCGCTGATGCTCTTCACCATTTGGAACTGCAGCCCAGAAGGTGCCACCTGACCCTGCTCTGTCTTTCTGTTCTCCAGCCTCAAAGCAGTTTAATGCAGAGGCTGTCTAAGGCCAGATGGAACCTGGAAATACAGAATAACCAAGATAAACACAAGGTGACTCCACAGAAGGACCATGTCACTTGCCATGCCTTTGACACAGTTCTAGGTACTGAATCCTTCTTCCAGCATGGTTTTGCCCTAGCAGCATAGGGCTAAACAGTGCCTTTGCATGCTGTGAGCCCTACTCATTAGGGAAGAGCAGCAGCCTGAAAACAAATCTGCCCTAAGGTGGAGGGTGAGATTAGAACTGAGACAGTCTCTGAGGCACAGAGGTGGTGGTGCATTCTCACAGTCCCCTTCCTATGCTGGCACTGGTGGACAGACCTTGCTGTGGAGCAAGTAGGGCAGCTTCCCCTCTGCTGTCCACCCTGACCAGAGCTTGTTACCAGACCCTAGGAGGGTTTTCTCACCAAACTGTGGAGGAGGCTGAAATCCAGATGAATGCTCCAGTAGTGGCCTCACCTGGCTGAAAGTGTCCTGCAGTCCACAAAGTTCCTGCTCCCATCACATGCAGAAGAGCATACAACATGCCAGGAAGAGGGCCAAAGGAAGGAGAGGCTGGGAACTGCCAGAAGTGTTAATGCAGGCTGTTGCCTGCTCCTGGGTAGGAGAAACCCCCAGGGAGGATGAGCCAAGCAGTTTAGGACCAAAAGCCAAGTCAGTCACTCATTTTACAAGTGCTCCCAAAAAATTGCAGCAGGAAGGAGACCACAGCTAGGAGAATGGGCATGGAGTGAGCTGTGTGTTCAGCAGGTCCGTGGGTGAGGCAGAGAAGGTGATGCTGCAGCAAGTACCGATGCTCATCCTACGGTACCTGCACTGCAAGGCTGTGCACCCTGCTCAGCACAACCCTGAACGTGCTCCACACACCTTCTGCAAGGGTGCTCCGGTCCCCACAGGCTGCTGCTGCTTTTTGCCATGCCCGGGTGTAAAATATTGCCTCCCACAGCCCCAGCATTTTCTTATTACAAGTCTATGACCATTTGGAAGTGATTCTCCCCACGGAGGCTTTAGAAAGGGGCAGCTCTTATAACACTACAGCAACCATTGCTCTGCCTGTCAATTTACTGAATATTCTGAAGAAATTGCTATTTAGAAAAAGGAAATTCAAGCATTTATAGAACATATTGCTATTCAAAAACTGAAAGAATTGTTTTGCAAATCATAGCACTGCTGAAGAGGGGAAAGAAGTACATCAGTCATTTGATATTACATATAAGCAGTTTATTAAAGAATTAAATATTTATAGACTATAAAGCAAGCAGGGCGATGAGTCGCAAACAGCTTGCTGAGAAGTATGTTATAAACAATGAGTCTGTCAGTGACTAATAAAGTATGGAGAACGCAAATGTTTTCTAAAATCACCACGCCAGCCATGAATCTCCAAAGCTGAGATGCTGCAGGACCTACTAAGGTTCCTTCTGCAATGTGAGCCTGGAGCCAATGTGGGAGGGACAATAGCTGATGATATCTGTGTGGAGTGCAGACACATGCTGAGCACTCGTGGGAATGCACATGATTCAGTGCCTTGGAGAGATTTAATTTTTCACATTATTCTAAACAGAGATCTATTAATAGGAAGTTCAGAAATTTTCAAAGCATCCAAGGCACTTCCCTCTTCAGTTTTTCACTGCATTTCAGGCAGAATTATGGTTTGTGATTCAGACTGAAATTCTTCTCTCTGCAGAGCCCTTTCCATCCCTCCCCCAAGAAAAACAGGTGTAGGTACCCTGGGCACCTGTTTCCCTGTCCTAAACAGTCCTCTGGATTGACTTATGTGCCCCAGCCTGACTGAGGTTTGAAGAAAAGCAGCTTTCCCCTTCAGACACAGCACATTCACAACTACGATTTTCAGAGGCTGTACAAGATGAACAAATAGATTGTAGCCCAGGGGGACAGGAATACCTTTTTGTGTGCAGGCATTGGGAGAAACTGCAGTTGACGATAAAAGTGTGGTTTTTTCCTAAGCTAAAAGGACAGGTTTCATTTTTCAGTACAATACAGGTATCTGTCACAGTAATTTGGGGCATTGCTGTTTTATTGCTAGCGGAAATGAAAGACTCTCCAGGTTATTTTTTACTTTTGTGAAGCCAACCCATAGCCTAGAAATTATTTCTAATGCAGGATGAGCTGGCACCTTTGGTCATGTCAAAGCTGATCCTGTCGCTGGGATGGCTGAAGCTCCCAAGCGATGTACACATTTGTGACCCTTTTGAATTCTCTCTCTTTGCATGACAGCATGACTTAGATCCCCTGAAACATTGTTGTAGTCACAAATCCCATTCCTCAGACAGTCACTGCAGTGACTATCTTCCTCCCAAGGCAGCAACCCAAAGAGTGGTCTGCTGAGATGAGGAGGGGAGGGTCTACAGAGACAGCTGAGAGAGCAGAGCTGCTGCCTCCTTCCTCTCCTCAATTAAGACCCTATGAAGGGACATCTTTAATTAGCACAGGAATAAGCTCCCAGAGAGCAGTACCACCAGTCAGATACTGCTCTTCCTGTGCTGCTGGAGCCACTGCTTGTCTCCACCAGCTTCACCTGCGCATCAAGTGCTGCAAGAATTCTTAAGCATGATGCCCAAACGAAGACAAGATCAGCTGCGGTTCACCGTTGTCCTCATTGACATTCTCCCTCCTTGCAGTCCAGCTCTCATTTCTCTCCATACCAGCATACCATGATGTTTTCCCCCCTCAGATAGATTTCTTTCCACCAGTAATTTCACCAAGTATTATGCTATCACTCTCCTTCCCTGCAACCCTAAAATTGTGGAACACACTGCAGTGTATTTGGGCTTACTTGTAGCAAGGGTCTTGTCTTCATGTCACAGACAAGCTGTTTGTAGCATATGAAAGTCTGTTCTTGACCTGTGCTCATCAGTTTTGTTGGAGATTTCAGTACTGTGCTCATGTCCTTCCAGCTCAACTCCACGGGGCCGTCAGGACACACCAGTTCATGACATAACTCAGTGACCCAGGATGTGACACAATTTTCAAGTTTCTATTCCCTCTTTGGTCTTTTGCTCCTTCAGTCTTCATCTCCTGTCTCCAGTCACCTTTCAACACTCACAATTCCCGATGCCCTTCTCCATTACTGACTTTCTTCCTTCCAACCAGACATTTTGGTGGGTTTTCTGTTGTTGATTGAAAAATAAGCACTGCTGAGCCTGAAGCTCCCATTCTTGCTTCCTTGTCTGCTACTGTCACACTTCAACACTGACACCCTGTTTCCTAGGTGTTTGAGAAGATCCTTACAATTGCCAATGCTATCTCAATAAACAAAGCATTACGACCCTGCTAACAGAGAAAGAACGTGCTGCCCAGCTCCACCAAACAGGCTGGGACGTTTCTGCTTCTGAAGTTCTGCTTGTGCCCAGGCAGTCCCATTAAGCACATCTTCTCCAGGAGGAGGTTGCCTCTCCTCAAACACAGACTGTGGACAGACAGTGTTTAACTGAAAGGGCTTCTGCCCTGGGAATAAGGTTTGCATAGCTCATCACTGCAGGCCTTGACTTGTCAAGACCTTCCCCATTTGCTGTCATACTAGCAGGATACATGCCCATTACCACTAAGTGTCTGACACATGAATGGACTTGCCTCAGTGGCAGTGCTATCCAGAGCCATGACTATGAGCTGCCAGGTACTTCCACTACCTCCTAAAGTCAGTAGGGGAGACAGAGAAGCCAGGGCAGTTGTGTGAATGCTCAGAGAGAATGCTGTAGAATCAGAATGGACTGTGCATTTTATTAGCATATTCCTACTTGCTGGCATTGTGATCTGCAGGATGGAGGCTGAGGAACCCTGGCTAAGTATGATTTCAATAGCAGCATGCTCAAGCGAGCATCAGATGCACATGTTGAGCCATAAAGAGGTGTTATTTAAAGGTGTGCTTACTGCCATTCAAGTAAGCATCTTGCAGATCTCTATATGATGCTAAGCATGAGCAAGGCAGGTCATCTGCATCACTCAGGCCAGGAAACCCAAGCAGGGAGATATGACAACTGCTGTATGAAGGCAGTAGCTCGCTGAGCCTAGCTTATTTCCATCAGCACTCAGTGATCATGGCATTCCCTTGCCAGTATTCAGGTTACATTGAAGTCAGTGCAGATTTCCCAACTATGTCTTTCCTATCTGCATACACACACAAAGCCTTTTTGTCACCCATGCTCTGCAGCCAGGAGTTCATGAACGGGGAATGGTCTCTAGGCTTAGCGACAGATGAGCTGCTCCAAAGGCTGTGGAAATGTGGGGCAAAACTGCCCTGGGAGGATGGTAACAGGACAGGCAGCATTGAAAATCTAAAGCTTTCTCATACATCTTCATGATTAGAAAGGCCTTGAGCAGCATAAACTGCATGCTGCAAAGGCTCAGCAGAGCAGCTGTTCACACGTCCCTGAAAACAGGTATTTTGTTGTCCTGTATTTTGCATACCTAACTCAGAAGATGAACGTATTTCAGAAGATACCAAATTGTCTCAAGGCACACTGTCCCCCATGGAATAGCTCTGGTTGTACCTTATACAAAGTGGGTGCTATGCCATCCTCACAAATTCAGGTTTTAAATACAGCAAATATACATTGCATCATATATTTGTTATATATGTTCCCTACGAACATTAAGAGGGGTTTATGTTACTTTAATGTACTTCTCTGAGGAATATTTGGGCGAGGCTTCTGCTTAACACAGTCCCTCTGCCTGCCCAGGCAGATATACGGGCATGAGATGGCCGTGAAGCGCCTGGCACCTGTCCCACGGGACCGCCACGTCCTGGCAGAGCAGAGGGAGCACGCTGCTTGCTGACGTGATGCTGTCAGGTTTTAACTGAAACAGGGAAGTTCAAGTTAGATATAAAGGAAGCAGTTCTTCCCTGTGAGGGTGCTGAGGCGCTGCCACAGGGTGCCCAGAGAAGCTGTGGCTGCCCCATCCCTGGCAGTGTTCAAGGCCAGGTTGGACACAGGGGCATGGAGCAAGCTGCTCCAGTGGAAGGTGTCCCTGCCCGTGGCAGGGATNAGTGATAGGACAAGCGGCAAGAGGTTTTAACTGAAACAGGGAAGTTCAAGTTAGATATAAAGGAAGCAGTTCTTCCCTGTGAGGGTGCTGAGGCGCTGCCACAGGGTGCCCAGAGAAGCTGTGGCTGCCCCATCCCTGGCAGTGTTCAAGGCCAGGTTGGACACAGGGGCATGGAGCAAGCTGCTCCAGTGGAAGGTGTCCCTGCCCGTGGCAGGGATTGGAGCTGCAGGAGCTTTAAGGTGCCTTCCGACCCAAACCAGTCTGTGATTCTGTGACTCTATGGCTGTCATGCTGCCTGGCAACTTAACAGCACAGTCCCTGAGCACTGACAATGCTAAGGGTTCACTTTGCTGCCCCTGCACTCCAAACCAGTGGGTACTGAGCATCCTGCACCCTACTGCAAATGTCATGCTATGGTTTTATGATGGATTTCATCTAATATGCCTGCATAACTTCCAAGGAGGAGAAGTGGGTATCACCCCATCAGTTCTCACCCAGATTGCCTCTCTGATCTGACCCATGGTGCAGCTGACGAGATGCCACTACAATGACAGGCAATAACAAATGTAAAGGCTCGGAAGGGAAGGGGATGGGGATAGAACTCTCCCTTTTAGCATGGTGGGGCATCAGTGTTTAAACAGCTACAGAAACAGCACCCTTAACTTCTGAAGAAAGGTCTGAAGCAAAGACTGTGAATATTTAAATGTTTACATTGTGAGGACAGAAATGAGGTAACCTGAAACATGCATCACTGCAAGACAATGTTTCTCACCTGATTAACCCCTGGATGGAATTGCGACAAAGGCTCTTGTGCTTTATGAGGTAAGGTTTGAGTTGGTTTACTTGTTTTGTGGTTGGTTTGTTTGTTTTTAAGGAGATAATCAGAAAGAACATTTGCCAGTGGAGAGGCTGCCTTGAAGCTGCCTGCAAAGGAGTTTTTCTGCATTTTGCTGAAAAGGCTATGGTCAAGTCAACTCCTGATTTATCCTAATACATCATTTTCCTATACTCCTATTTTCTGAATATATTTCCTATATTCCTCTAGTCATCTCTGCTGAGGACATTGAGAAACTCTGAGCAAGACCCTTTTCTAATAGATGGAAGCTCAATAAACATCCCCCAACTCGTATTGTGTAACAAATGTTATTAAAGAAAAGCTTCTGAATGTAAAATGATCAATGTGCTTTTAGGAGCTATCTAAGATGTGCCTGTACTTACTGAAAGAAGAGAGACAATTTTAGAAGCTTCTGTTAAAGTCTGCTCTCTCCTCCTCCCTTTTAAACCAAAAGAAAGCATACAAAAGTGGGACAGAGGGAAAAAATAGTTCAGGTAATGCACAGATTGAGTCTCTTGACAAAGTCTTACCAAAATCGTGCCATGACTTGGCATGCCATTGTTTCTCCTGGCCACTGAGGTTTCAAAGGTTTCTGTGTCCAGGTTTATGCCAGATCCATGAATACAAAAAGAGGGAGGGGTAAAGCAAATGTAAGGTGAGAAGAAATGCCTAAAACTTGAGCTGCCCCATGTCTTAACAGTGCAGTTTCCTCTCCTTTGGATTCAAAGAGACCAGCAGAGAACAGTAATAGGACAGGTAATGCAGGGTACCATCAAGGACTAAAGATGACAGATGACAATAACTATTCTTTCTTCTCCTCCTCACCTAGCTGCCATAAAATAAAAGCCATGTGCCAATTCCTCCCTGCAACACTTACATTTAAACTTCTTCTTTGGAACTGGAATTAGATTGATGGCTATTACTGAAATAATCAGACTCCCCAAAAGCCCTTTACTACCCCAGGTACCCCTGTTGCCCAGGTTTCATTAGTGTCTTTTGTCTTGCACCTTGGTTTATTTTACACGTAGTCCTACACACAAGGTCAAGATAGACTTGTGCTACTTTGCCCTTGTCACAAATAAAGGAAGGGGTTGACACAATATGTCTCAGTTTACATGGAGATAAATAGTCATTAGAATTTAGTGCAACTTCATCAGACTGCTCAAAGTCATGCCATGGGCCACATAACTCCAGTTTCCTTGGGGCAAATCATGGAAATCATAAAACCATAGAATGGTTTGGGTTGGAAGGGATCTTTAAAAGTCACCTGTCCAACCCTCTGCCTGCCACTTTGCAAAAAGCTGTCTCTGAGCTATCAGAAAACATGCAATACAGAATCACAGAATGATTTAGCCTGCCGATGACACCAAGCTGTGTGGTTCGGTGGATACGCTGGAGGGAAGGAATGCCATGCAGAGAGACCTTGACACGCTTGTGAGGTGGGCTGATGCCAACCTCATGAAGTTTAACCATGCC
>NDXB01002455.1:0-13267 GCA_002631895.1 Agapornis roseicollis
TTAAGTCAAAACACAGCTACTAAAGAAAAGAAAAACTGACTGCAACTGCTGAACCCAGGACAAGGACCCTTTCCTTTACATGAAGAACTTTTGTTTTCACCATTTTTTGGTGACTATAATGTTGGAACAGATGTAATGGGAGAGGTGTAGTTGTTCAAGTCTGTATGGTTGGTTTATTACCTGTAATAATCCTATAGTACTGATATTTGTAAGTGATTATCTTTTACCAAACTACTTTAAATTTAAAGAAAAAGAATGTTTCACTGAATGGTTTTGGTGAATCACCTTTTCTATTCCTTTCCCTGGATACTACATTTGCTTTCCTAACGCATTTTGTGCCTAAGTCTTAGGGAGATGGCTTGCTCTATTAATATATTTCTGGAGTTCTCCTGTTATGAATAGCCTTTTATGGCTTTAAAGTAGTTTTTGTAAATTCCTCTATTATTGATCTAGATATTATCCCAGCAGGAGTCAAAACCACAAGACAATTGTGTGAGGATAATTTCTTACTACAGTAGCATTTTATTCTGAAAGCCTGCTGTGTGGTGTGTGCTTTGATGGATGACCCGCTGTTTAAAATGTGTATTAGACGTTGGCTTGCTAATTAAATGCCTTAAGGACTGCCTGTACCCATTCAGTCTCAGTGAATTTGTGAAATTTCTGTTATTTTATTTCTTGCTTACATTCTTGTGTTTACTTCTTTCTATTTTCTGATTTTGTACAGAAGAATGGGAGTAATACAAAAAAAAAAATCAATTGCTTTCTGCCCTTACTCAAGTTTCAGCTCATGGCAATGTTGAGACAATGAGGGCTCTCAGTTTCAGTACTAGGTCTGCCAGGGGATCATGAGGAGGAGAAGAGGTGGGCTTTGCATTTCAGAAGGGAATGAGAAGAGCACAGGGAGATCTGAATTTGTGTTCCTTTTTCCTCTTGCGGGATCATCTCCCACGTCTCGGAAGAGGACCACAATTACATATATAATATGTACACGTAATTTCAAAGCTGTGAGGTGCTCTCAGACTTCTCTGTTCAAGTGCCTATGCTTGATGCATTTTACTGGGAGGGAGGATGTGAGGACATTCATAGTTGAAAAAAAGGGGATAAAGTTAGTCTCCTAATCTCTGAGCTGTTAAATTGAAAGAGCAGTCAAGGGGGGCAGGGATTTCTGCACATTTCCAGGAAACATTTCCTGTGTATAATCCCCGTTCCCTTTGTTGTTTTGGGTTGGGGGCTTTGGGGTTTTTGTTTGTTTGTTTGTTTGGGTTTTTTTGTTTTGGTTGTTTTTTCCTGTTCATTTTTTGTGGAGCAGGTATGAATCAGAAACATTGTATTTACTGCTGAGGTTTCTGCATGGCTGATCTTAATCCCTTCATCATCCAGCCTGTACTTACTGATACTGACCCACATGTGGGATTTTGTACTTCGCCTTGTTGAACTTCATGAGGCTGATATTGGCCCACTTCTACTGCCTGAACAAAGTACCTCTGGATGGCATTTCTTCCCTCAAGTGTATCAAGTGTGCCACTCAGCTTGATGTTATCTGCAAACTTGTTGAAGGTGCACTCAATCCTTCTATGTCATTAGTAAAGATACTGAACAGTGTTGGTCTCAGTATAGACCCCTGAGGTACACCACTTTCACTGATCTCTGTTTGGACATTGAGGATATTATGTGGGGCCATGTCAAAGGCCTTACAGAAGTTAAGTTGGATAACAACTTTTGGTCTTCTCTTATCCACCAATGCAGTCAGTCCAGCACAGGTGGCCGCCAGATTACTCAGGTGTGGTTTTGCCCTCTGTGATGCCATATTGGCTGTGTCTAATCACCTTTCTGTCATCCATATTCCTGGACGTCTTCCAGGAAAGACCTGTTCTGCAACCCTACTGGGCACAGAGATGAGGCTGACTGGTAGTTCCCAGGGTCCTCCTTTTTACCCTTTTAAGAATGAGTGTGAAGTTCCCCTGTTTTTAGTCACTGGGTATCTTCACCTGACTGGCATGACTGTTCAAGTATAAAACAGAGCAGCTCAGCCAGTTCCCTCAGAACCCTGGCATCTCACCAGGTCCCATGGACTTTGCCACACACAGAGAGTTGTGGCCAATGGCTCAGTGTCTGGCTGGAGACCAGTGACGAGTGGTGTCCCTCAGGCATCGGTGTTGGGACATCTTTGTCACTGACATGGACAGTGGGATTGAGTGCACCCTCAGCAAGTTTGCTGATGACACCAAGCTGTGTGGTTTGGTGGATACACTGGAGGGAAGGAATGCCATCCAGAGGGACCTTGACACGCTTGTGAGGTGGGCTGACACCAACCTCATGAAGTTTAACCATGCCAAGTGCAAGGTTCTACACCTGGGTCGGAGCAATCCCAGGCACAGCTACAGGTTGGGCAGGGAAGAGATTCAGAGCAGCCCTGCAGAGAAGGACTTGGGGGTGGTGGTCAATGAGAACATGAACATGAGCCGGCTTCGATGTGCGCTTGCAGCCCAGGAAGCCAACCGTATCCTGGGATGCATCAAAAGCAGCCTGACCAGCAGGTCGAAGGAGGTAATCCTGCCCCTCTACTCTGCTCTCATGAGACCTCACCTGCAGTATTGTGTGCAGTTCTGGTGTCCTCAACATAAAAAGGACATGGAGCTGTTGCAACAAGTGCAGAGGAGGGCCATGAGGATGATGAAGGGACTGGAGCATCTCCCATACGAAGACAGACTGGGGAAGTTGGGACTGTTTAGCCTGGAGAAAAGAAGGCTGCGTGAAGACCTCCTAGCAGCCTTCCAGTATCTGAAGGTGGCCTATAGGGATGCTTGGGAGGGACTCTTCATTAGGGACTGTAGTGATAGAACAAGTGGTAATGGTTTCAAACTTAAGCAGAGGAGGTTTAGATTGGATATAAGGAGAAAGCTCTTTCCTGTGAGGGTGGTGAAGCACTGGAATGGTCTGCCCAGGGAAGTTGTGAGTGCTCGATCCCTGGCAGTGTTCAAGGCCAGTTTGGACAGAGCCTTGGGTGACATGGTTTAGTGTGGGGTGTCCCTGCCTATGGCAGGGGGGCTGGAACTGGATGATCTTAAGGTCTTTTTCAACCCAAACTATTCTATTAGTCTATGCTATGACTTGTATATGTTTAGGTCCCTCAGAGGATCTTAATCTGATCATCTTCTGTGATGGGTGGGACTTCATTCCTCCAGTCCCTGCCTTGAGATTCAGGGACTTGAGAGATATGGAACAAGCAATTGCCAGTGAAAATGGAGGCAAAAAGGCTGCCGAGTACCTCAGCTTTCTCTGTGTCAGTTGTCACCAGGTTCCCTGTATCATTTATCACCTGGGAATGAAAACATGGATTCATCTAAACCAAAGCAAATGGCTAATTTTCTCTTAAACACAGTAATTAATATTAGTTTAAAGATTAGAGTTGTAAACCTAATTTGAAAAGTATGATTGTTCTGTAGTGATGACCTTCTTGAGATCAAACCTGCATGTTTGAGGACAAGCAAGTAGGTAGCCCTGCTTGGGTTGGGGGTGGACAAGATGACCTCCAGAGGTTCCTTCGAATCCCAACTGCTCTGTGAAATCTTTAAACCACAAATAGCTGGAAGGCATTCTGTTTTCATTGCTATCGTCAGCAGTCTGGGAGCACAAGTTATTTTCTTTCACTGTAACTGCTCCTTGCTTATTTGAAAGAAGGGGAGACAAAGCAAAAGCAAGGCCTGGCATCAGATGCATAAGGAGGAGGAATGTCCCTGTTTTTCTTCTGACAGTTATTTCAGAACACATTCAAGGCCAAATCATGATTTTTTTTCATCTGTAATTGTGTCACTCCACCCAGAGAGCTCTCACTGATACCTTCAAGTAAATGCTCTGTGTTCACAATAGAGACTTCTATGGGAAAGAAGATACTGTACTCTAACCAGAGAAAACTTTTTTGTTCTCATTGATAAATCTTGCTTTAGCCCATGGAGGAAGTGTGTAGGATCAGATGACTTTTAACTTTCCAGCAGGCAGGAAATGAGGGAACACATCTCCCCTCAGTCTCTCTTTAGACAATTTAGCCCCAGTATGGGATTTGGAGATTCCTAGTTGGCTTGTGGGACTGATCATGCGCTCCCAAGTTTCCAGGGATGGGTAGTAGGGTTGTGGTGACACTCTGTTATGAAACTCCTTTCCTCACCAGCACCACCCACTTGGGGCAATGCTAACTCCTGTTGTTTCCTCCTCCTTATTCTCCTGCATAGAAGCAAATTGCTGATACCTGTTCATCAGGTCTCTGCTGTACTTTTCTGTTTTTTGTCTGACCTGTGTTTTCATGGAAACAGCTGCTTTGGGGCTGCTTTGCAGCCCCAAGGCACTTCAATATCCCCCAAACTCAATTTGTAATTACATTTGTTAGTTAACTTCTTCAAGTAAAGGCAGACAGTTTCTCAGTTCAGGATGGGGTGAGAAGCAGCCATGTCCACTCCACTGAATGATTTATACAGTCTATGGTGTTTTACAAGTTCACTGCTGCAGTACTTAGAGGTAGAAACTGTCTTGCATGTACTGGAGATGAGTGCAAAAAGAAAGGAAAAGAGAGAAAAGCACATTCTGGGAGGTGGAGAGAGAGGGATTTCTTCTAACCCTCTGAAATTATTTTCTTTTGAAAATTATTAGGTCTGGATGGACTAAACCAACTGAGTTACCAAGACAACCTATCCTGTGGTGGAGATGACCATTTATCTGTTGATTCAAGGGCGACAACTGAGAGCAGGGGCATGGAGCAGCGTAAAGAGCCTAGGATGGAGTCCAGTATTGCTGATGCCATTAAGCGGCAAGCCACAGAAGGATGTTTGGAAGTGGATACCAACCAGGGATTTGAAGTAAATGATGTTACTGACAGGTCATTGCCTTGGAGCCCCAAGGTATGGTGAATTGTCATTTATTACACACAGTGTAAGCTTTCAAAGAGTATTGGGGGCCAAAAAATATTAGAGGGGAAATGAAGCGAAAAATTGGTCGGCACAGAATAAGATAATGGTACTTCCCTGTGCATGTGTGCATGAACATATGCTCCTCTCTACATGTTTTCCCTTTTTCTGGTATTTTACCTCTTGCTACTAGCACTCATTCAGAGATGCTGTTTTATTGCTTGACTTCTGACTGCAGTCTCTGAATTAAAATTGGAGCCATTAGCTGCCTGACAGCATTTACTATCATTTAGCAAAGAGCACTCTGTAGCTGTCCAGGGCTTTGTTACTGGCTGTATGTGCAGGGTGAATGTCTAGGGACCTGGTGTGTGGTCTCTAGGTCAGACCTGTGCCTCTTTTTCCAGGTAGTTTCTATCGCTTAGGCAGTGGAGGCATCTGGAAAGCTGAAGCCTGTTGGTGAGGCTGGTCCATGACTTAGCTGAGTGATCAAAACTCTGGTCCCCACTGATACTAGGCATCCTTTCAGGGAAGGAGAGAGCCTAAGGTTGGAGCTCCTCTGCTTTTCCTTAGGTCTGCATCTTTAATTTGAAGACTTAAGAAAACATTACAGATTTTAAGGCATTGTAAACACCTGATGACTTAGCATCTCCCTTTTCTCTCCTATTTTTTCAGTGTCATGTGTGGGTTTTCATTATTACTTTACCATAAAATTAAATTTCTTGAAAAAAAAAAAATCAGCCTGCATCAGATATATTAAAGGAACAGTACAAAGGTCACATCCTGAGTTATAAGGGACTGTTCTTCAGCTGTGGAATGAATACTGTCATTAGACTCTGAGCAACAAGGCTTTGAGGGAAAGGTTCTTTTCCTCAGAGCATGCTGCCTGCAGCAAGTTAAAGAGATGGAAAGCAGTTCCTGGTGCATATGCTGCAGCCCTAAGAGGAGTTTTGAACAGATTTTGATTTGCTGTACAATCCAGTTCCCCAAAATACTACACTACACATGGGAACTCCATGCGCTGGCAGTTCTGTCCACTCTTTGCTGGGTGCCTCTGACATGCACTGTTTGTCTGCCTTTCTGAGGGTCATTTCTCCTTTTTGACGTTTGATGTACATTGCCATGGTTTACATGTGCAGCAATGTCTCCAGTGTCCTCTTTGGAATACGTTTCTTGTTTTGCTCCTGGTATCTACATTTTAAAAATGCAAAGAATGATTATAGAATCAGGGGGCAGGTATGACTAAGTCCCAGTTTATGTACTACAAGCAAAAGTATTGTGTGGATTAATGAAAGACTTTATTGCAGGAACTCAATGTTCTGACATGCCAGAAATGTCCAAGCACTGTTATGCTCCACTCAAAGGACCTCTCTTTAGAAACAAAAATGGTAATTTTATGCCCCTTCAGTGCAATCACAAGTACTATTTTAAGCCTTGTCCATGAAACTCTTTCAGGTTTCTCTGGCAGATATTTACTTATTTTATCTCATGAAGTGGATATTGGCTGTACTGGACAACTGGGTTAGACCTACAGTATCAATCTGTATACTTGGCTTGACCTCTCAACAGCTGTGCTGAGAAAAGAGGAAGAAAGAAATTTGGATGACATACCTAAACCCTGCACTTTCCTTGTATTCCGGTTTAAGTGTCTGTATAACTGATATGTTCTTGAAAGGACAGCCCCAGCTCAGCTCTGAAAGCTGAGGGGAATTCTGTTAATGACTTCCACAGAAAAATGGTAGAACATCTGTAAGCTTCATGTGCTGAAAACCTGTACAGTGGTGAGTCCCAAATAGTCTGATAAGACTAGCCCATGATGTCTCTAAAGCTTGGTTGCCCACAGAAAGGTCAGTGCCACAGAATCTGTCATTTCTCTTTACCTCTCTGCTTCCAGTTCATGCAGTGCTCTCTGCAGTGGATATGGCCAGAGCTATAGTAGCACATACCAAAATTTCCTGAAATCCATACTCTTTCTAGTTTTTCTGTCAAAACCCAGATGATAGCTGATCTTTAGTCTACTCTACATGCTGCCAGGAGATGAGATACTCAGCCCTGTTTGGGCAGGAACGTGCTCTTCAAACTTTGTACCAGTGGGTTTATGATGGCTTTGCATTCTCCAACTCAGGCATGTTGGTGAAAGCAAAGTTATGCTGCAGGCACAGTTATTTCCTCACTGTAGCAGCAGTTCTTAAATGTGCCTTGATTCCATCTCCTCAATAGCAAATGCACAGATGAAAGTGGGGAGAGGTGAACATGTGGAACATGAGTGAAATGCAATCCTGTTACGTTTCCTTCTTAGATATTATTTCATCAGCCAGACAGAAATAACTTGACAGCTACACAGCAGCACTTAGCATTTACATAACATCACATTCTCTCCAGGCAAGCTGGCCTGCCTTACGTTTTTGTCTTTGCAGCCTGCTGTTCATGCAGAAAGGCATTTTTATGGGCGACCAAGTAATTTTGTATGCTATTCAAGCAGTGTTTTTCCTTCATTGGACATCGCTTCCCCAAGTTATATGGCAGCAGATCTCCATCACTAATATGCACACATGGACTTTTGTATTCATATGTATGAATCTTAAGTACATATGAAAAGCTGGAGCATTGCACATCATAGCAGATGAATCTGAGCACTCAAAAAGCAGATTGACAGCAAGTAGATAAAATTTTTGAGGTTTGTCCAAGGTCTTGTTTGAGAGACATGCCACTCTAGACACTTGTGAAGGGAATTATGTCAGAAGTCCTGTGGCCCATCAACTATACTCTTAACAATAAGATTCCTGATCTGTACTCTAAACAATAAGATGTTGAAAAGAAGTGTTACTTGAATTGTGAAAGAAGATAAATGTTTGAGGAGGAGGGTGACTCAGACTGCTAGTGACAGGCCTTAATTCACCTTCTGGCTATTAACTGAAAATCTTTCCCTAGTACAGTGTATACTCATGTTTAAATACAAGTCATTGATCACTATAGCAACCACTTTATCACATGAAGCACATTCTAGCTGTAAGATAAAAAAGTACTTTTGAACAGAAATGCACACGCCTACTCATCAAAAGGTAGGGTGAGCTTTTTATCTTGTTTTATCAAGATGGTTTTTGTTTTAGAAGTAGATAAAAGACTGTGTGTAAATTGATTCCAGCATGTTTTGATTGTTTATTTTGATTTTTTATTCCAAATATATTAGTATCTGAACTGAAGGAACAGATGATTTTTGGGGGGGAGATTTAAAAAGAGAATAAAAAATAAATATGTATTTAATCAGATTGCTTTTCTTGATTATCATTGCTTTAGCTGTAGCAAAGCTATTAAATTATAGGACAGCATCTAGAAACGGAATTTCTATTCTGCAAGAGATTCTGACACCTTGATTTCCCCTCCCTTCAACTCAAATGCAGTGCTTAATTTTTGTTTTGATTTCCAGCAGAACAAAATATCTAAAAAGTCAGCAGATTTTACTGAATTGTTTGATTTTGGTAATGGAAAAAAAGAAAGGATTCCAGTGTATATTCAAAGTAATAGATGAAGTTATGGGGGTTTTAATCAAACTAAACCTAAATGTCTCAGGATTAATTATTAATATCTCAAAACTGAGGGGTTTTTTTTGTTTTGTTTTGTTTGTGTTTTTTTTTTAATTTTTTTTTTTTTTTTTTTCCCAAAATTTTTTCCAAATTATTTTTTCTTCAAATCATTTAAATATTTATGAAACTTTTTTTTNACCTAAATGTCTCAGGATTAATTATTAATATCTCAAAACTGAGGGGTTTTTTTTGTTTTGTTTTGTTTGTGTTTTTTTTTTAATTTTTTTTTTTTATCTTTCCCAGAATTTTTGCCAAATTAAGTCTCCTGCAAAGCATTTAAATATTGATGAAACTTTTTTTTAGAAATGCTTCAACAAGTTGCTTACTAGATTGTAGGAGGAATAATACACAAAATGAAGCAATTAGTTACTCCTGTCCTTTCTAGAAACAGTGGGATCCTTACTTTGCAGAGCAACTGCTTACAAGTGAGGAGGACAATTTCTTTTAAATAGAGTTGGGATCACAGAAGCAGTTGAACTTCAGTGGGGCTTTTACTTCTTCCTTCTCTTTGCAGGAACATATTGAAGTGAATAGTCTACCAGCTCATCAGAGTGCTCATGAACCCATCTGTAAATGTGGTGATTTAGACATCCTCTTCAACTATAAAGCCTCAAGTCAAAAGTTAGTAGTTACTGTCTTAGAAGCAAGGGATATCCCAGACAAAGCCCGCAGTGGAGTGAACACTTGGCAAGTGCACATAGTGCTGATGCCTAGCAAGAAACAGAGGGGTAAGACAAGTGTTCAGAGAGGACCGATCCCCGTGTTCAAGGATAAAATTACCTTCAGTAAGCTGGAACCAGAGGAGTTAAGCAGCCATGGCATTCGTTTCCGGCTATATGCGGTGCACAAGATGATTGGAGAGAAAATGATGGGAGAGCAGTTGTTCTACCTGAGCAACATCAGCCAGGAAGGGGAAGCAAAAGTAACACTGGTCTTGGAGCCAAGGAGTAACTTAAGTGTAAGTTTGACGGAAGAAACATAGACTCTGTAAAATTGTTCACCTGGTGAATAGGGGCCAGCTGTGGCTGACACCTTTCATTCAGAGCTGTTAGGGTTCAACTGGTGGATCTGTCCTACTGTCACTTAAAAATTTATTGGTAAGGGCGTATCTTCCCCACACAAAGCTGTGTGTTATTAACAATGGCTCAGCTAGGAAACTTAAACAAAATCCTGTAGCGGTACTACACATAAACACATCATCAAATGCTGTGTCATTCAGAAAAATAGGCTGATCCTGGAACCACCAAGGCTAATTATGTCTTAATTTCAACAAGGACAGTAGTTTTTTTGTGCACTATTATATAGGTGGATCTGTACTACCACCACTGCAAGAACTACCTCATTTGGCACTAACAACTAGCTTGTGGATTTCTGTGTTGTGCAGTTTCCATGTTATCAGAAATGCCTGGTGATTTTCCTTTTCATGAGAGGTGGAAGTGAAAAGGTGGGTCATGTGAGGAAGAACTGGTAGTGCTGCTTTATAGTCTTCCATGCACATCACAGTTCTATCTTGCTCTGGCTCTGCCAATCAATTTGTGTAGATGAGCTCTGTCATGATTCATTGTCTAAGAAAAGCGCACTGGGAGGTGGTGCACATGAAATCAATAAACTGTGTATTTTCCAGCTGAAGGTGGCAGGGGGCTGGGGGTGGGGGTAGGGTGAGATAGAGAGAGCATCATGGTAGCAAAGAAAGAAAGTAAGAAAACACACTGTACATGACCAGAAAACCCCAAACTGCAAAATGCATTCCATCCAAAAGATATTGTCAAGGAGATTTACTGTGTGTTTGATATAGTAGGATGTATACTTATCTCAGAGGCTTTGATTTACACTAGTGATAACACATTACTCAGAGTTCCTCTTCCTTAAAGAGCAAGTTCAGAGGTGTGTTTTTGTGAAAGTGATGCTCTGATTGTGCTGGAGCCCCATAGTAATTCATTCTTAGTCATTGTTATTTCTTAAGAGAGATCTTACTAAACAAGGGTAAAAGATATAAATTAAGAGAGGGTGGTGGTGAATGTCCTGATGAGTCTTTCAGTGCTCTTTCCCTGCAGAGTGCAGACTCTCAGCTTAGTCTGTCAGCAATCTCTCACAGTGATAGCGCTTCTTCAACACAGTCCTTGTCGCATGGAGGGGTGCCAGAGCTGCTCGTGGGATTGTCGTACAATGCCACTACAGGACGGCTGTCAGTGGAGGTGATCAAAGGCAGTCATTTCCGAAACCTCGCCATTAGTAGGCCACCTGGTAAGTACTTTCACTGCTATTAAATAACACCGTTGAGTCAAAATTTGCTTTTCATTTTCTTCCTCAAGATACTCAATTATGTCATTGCTGAGGTAGGTTTCCTTGCAGAACATCTGATTGAAAATTAAAAAGCATTATTTCAAATACATGTGCTGGTAAATTTTACCTGTAGTTGGAGGCAATCGTGAAGACACAGCTGATGGGGCAGTAATACTTGAATATCTCTTTTATTGCATATACCTTGACAAGACCTGATTATGGTAGAAGTGCTATTATACCCAAAGAACAGAGCAATTCTCAGCAGATCCGTAAAAAAGAAAGAAGCACTTTTCAAGTGATTATATGTTACCTACAGAGTTACGTACATTATATGTGACCTACAGAGGGCCCTGCCTAGTGCCATTAAGTGTTTCCCAGGGCTATACTTTGTTTAGTCCCCTTGCTGTGCTGCTGAGGGCTAGGTGATCTGGCACTTGGGGCTCTTTGGGATCCTGATGCTGGGAATTCTCTGCTGCCACAAAAGGAAATTTTCTGCAGAAAGAAGTTCTGAAAGTTGTTCTTCTGGGTTGCAGCAGATGAGTTCTCTTCCTACAATACCTAAAGGAAAAAATTGAAGCTGCATTACAGGAGGCTTAGTTAGTGCCTGAGCTGTAGTTACTCCCTGACAAAGATAGTGGTGCTAATCTATATGATATAGATGAAGTCATGCAGCCATAGGGCATGGTGTTACCTGCTTTGTTGCTGGGGTCTCTCATTCAGAGGTTGAATGGCAGTGCTGTATTCATCTTGTATATCTCGTTTGCCTCCTGTCTGAAATCAGCAGCTAATGGCTATGTGAAATAACTTCTTGTTTGGTCATGTGTTCTCTTTCTGTGATGTGCTTGCCTGCTTGTCACAGATAGTAACCTTTGACAGTCCCTTGCCTTCATTGGATTTGACATAATATCTCCAACTTGCAAAATGCAAAGGTTGCTTTTGCAAGATGCTGTGCATTTTGGCCCAGAGCTAACCAAGTATTTATGTAATATTTCAATATATGGATGTGAAAACTTAAGTTTCCACTAAACTATACTTAAGTATATTACAGAAATAATCTGTCATCAGTCAGTCCTTTGAGAATCAAGAGCAACTCTATGCATCTGTAAAAAAAGCATAATCCCAGTCTGTGTAGCCTTCGCAAGTCTTGCATTAGCTGTGGCAACATAGGTGTCCATGTGAGTTAAAGACATGGTCTTGTTTGCAAGAACATGTTTTACTAAAAGGCTTTAAGTTGGCACCTTTTTAGAAATTAAAAGCAAATGCAGACTAAGACAAATGTCTTAGCACATGCTGTAGCAAGCAAGCTTGCCTGCATTTATATATGCTGCAGTGGAGATACATCCTAAAGTTTTATTCTCAGAAATGAAATTCAAGTAGTCCAAATACAGCAGCAGGTTAATTTACTACAGATTTTTTTCTGGCATGTTTTCATGTGTCTACCTGTGGTATTGGAGTTTTGTCTCTTAGCTGCCTGAAGATGTGGACTACGCAGCACTTCTGTTCTTAAATCAGGCTGTGCACAAGTTGTCTTGTGTCTGGCTGTGTCAGGCATATGTAGTGCCCACTCTTTTCCCATAAATTGAATGTCTTCGCTGTATAGAACTCAAATAATTGCCTTCCAGCTTTTTACCTGCAATATCATGTCTAAATTATTCACAGGTTTTGGTATTCTTCTAACAAATGTCTTTCTGGGTGCATGTTGTGTAGCTCCATGTGTTAAAGTAAGCTGAGCAGCCCTATAACTAGAATCATAGAATAGTTAGGGTTGGAAAGGACCTTAAGATCATCTAGTTCCAACCCCCCTGCCATAAGCAAGGACACCCCACACTAAACCATGTCACCCAAGGCTCTGTCCAAACTGGCCTTGAACACTGCCAGGGATCGAGCATTCACAACTTCCCTGGGCAACCCATTCCAGTGCTTCACCACCCTCACAGGAAAGAATTTCTTCCTTATATCCAATCTAAACCTCCCCTGTTTAAGTTTTAACCCATTATCCCTTGTTCTGTCAGTACAGTCCCTGAAGAAGAGCCCCTCCCCAGCATCCCTATAGGCCACCTTCAGATACTGGAAGGCTGCTATGAGGTCTCCATGCAGCCTTCTCTTTTCCAGGCTAAACAGTCCCAACTTTCCCAGTCTGTCTTCATATGGGAGATGCTCCAGCCCCCTGATCATCCTCGTGGCCCTCCTCTGCACTTGTTGCAACAGCTCCATGTCCTTTTTATGTTGAGGACACCAGAACTGCACACAATGCTCCAGGTGAGGTCTCCCGAGAACAGAGCAGAGAGGCAGGATCACCTCCTTCGACCTGCTGGTCAGGCTGCTTTTGATGCATCCCAGGATATGGTTGCTTTCTGGGCTGCAAGTGCACACTGAAGCCGGNAGGCAGGATCACCTCCTTCGACCTGCTGGTCAGGCTGCTTTTGATGCATCCCAGGATATGGTTGCTTTCTGGGCTGCAAGTGCACACTGAAGCCGGCTCATGTTCATGTTCTCATTGACCAC
>NDXB01002456.1:0-24400 GCA_002631895.1 Agapornis roseicollis
GGGCTGGGGCAGCCTGGGGGAGAGAAGGCTCCTGAAGGGGAGACCTGAGAGCAGCTCCGCTCTCTGAAGGGGCTCAGGGGTATCACCCCCGTGAGGCACAGCCCTCCTGAGGGACATACCCACATCCCCATGCGCACCGTGCGGGCCAAGCCACTGCTGGGGTACTGAAGTGCCTCACAGCACCTACATGGGCTATTTTCTCAGCACCCTTCAGATGCTGGTTCCCCACTGTCTCCCTTTTCAGGCACCAGCATGGTAACCACCATCAAGACCAGCCAGACATAACAGCTCTACTTTATCAGGGCCCCTTTCCCACTGGGGTTCTTGCACTCAAAATGTGGCTTATGAAGGTTCTGAAGTGTTTATTTACTGAATAAATAATAGTTTCTTGAAAGCTTGAATGTGAAAAGTATTTACTGATATCTCAGTAAAGATAGGGTCTGATAAGGTCTCAGGAGAGACCTTGTAACAGTCTTCTAGTGTCTAAAGGGGGCTGATGAGAAACCTGGAGAGGGGCTTTGGACAAGGGCCTGTAGGGCCAGGCCAAGGGCAATGGCTTGAACCTGCCCGAACAGGGCAGACTGAGCTGAGCTCTGAGGCAGAAGCTGTTCTCTGTTTGCAGGTGCTGAGGCGCTGGCACAGGGTGATGGCCCAGAGAAGCTGTGGCTGCCCCATCCCTGGCAGTGCTCAAGGCCAGGTTGGACACAGGGGCTTGGAGTTGGATGAGCTTCAAGGTCCCTTCCGACCCAGCTACTCTGATCCTCTGATTCTACTTAGAGCTGGCTTTCAGTAGCTCACAGGACATACATTAAGAGAGAATGATCTTAAAGTTCTTTTCAAACCTAAATGATTCTTTGATTCTATGGAATAAAATAAATTAACAAAACATACCTTCAGCCAAATGTAAAGATTGCCTATTAAAAAGGATAAAAACCCTCCTAAGCACAGAGAGGTTTTACAGAGTAAAGGGACTTCTCTTCCAAACACACTCAAGTTTACACCTCCGTCCCCCAGATCTCCTGGGACCTGACGGCAGCAGTTCTGTACCCACAGATGGACATACAGATGAATAGATGTTTCTGAGATATTTAGTATGGAACATCAGTTGTTTGTTGGTGTCTATAGGTTCTTAAGTCTTTAAAGAATGTGGGCTTTTGGAAGCAAGTACATTGGCCTAAGTCCAAGAAGGTTGCGTTCAGGGAGGAAATTCTAATGGTTCACTCTTCTGAGATCCAGCTGATGGCTGCATTCAGAGGGAACTTATTCACACAAATCCTTTTCACCTGTCTTAGGAGACCACAACTGCTGACTCTTCCTAAACTGCAGCTGTAGTGAGAAAACCCCTGTGGGGCCTGTAAACAAATACCTACTTGACTGGGCATATTTTTAGTATCAACACTGAAAGAGAACCTGCCCAGTAAGTCCAGCAGTGGCTCTGCTCACTGCCTGAACACTGCCTGAGGGTAGACACACCACAGCTCCCAGCACGCTGGCCTTCATGGCTGAACTACAAGTCCCATAATCCAATACAGTCTCTCCTGCAGCTGTGAAGCTGAGCGTGTGCTCCATCCTGGTGTCCACACTGTTAACAGTGTGGAATAGTACAGAACCCAGCACGGATCCCTGAGAAACACCACCAGCAACCCGCTGGCAGCTGGCCTGTGTTCACCACCCTGTGAGCCTGGTGGTTGGCCAACTTTCCATCCACCTACCCAGTACATCAAGGATGCTGTGAGAGACTGCATTAATGGCCTTGCTAGAACAGGTTTTGTCCACAGAAGCTGTGGCTGCCCCATTCCTGGCAGCATTCAAAGCCAAGTTGGATGGTGCTTGGAGCAAGCTGCTCTAGTGGAAGGTGGCGGTGATTTGGAGCTAGTTGAGCTATAAGTTCCATGCTAACCCAGACCAGTCTGTGCACATCCACAGCGCTCCTCTTTGTCGATGCAATTGGTCATCCAGGAAGATCTGCTCCATTACCTACCCATGCCTTAGGAAAGACCACCTAGGCCCCCTTCACAAAACCAGCTTGGGATATTTGTGTGTTCCCAGCCCTCAGGAACTCTCCTTTCTGCTGGTAGTGAGGAGCCTTGCAAGGCTGCCAGCCAGATCCCCTTCTCTGCTGTGTCCTGCCTGTTGCCACAGCTTACACATGGGCAGTTAGCTTCAGGTTTTGTGCACCCAATGTATACGAGACCGGGAGCGCCATTGTCAGTCACCGTCCCCTTCTCCAGCAGCCATCCCCCAGCACTTTGGCTCTGCACTGACAACCCCACCAACACAAACAAAACCTGTGTAAATACACCTGATATTGGCACTGCTGCCTTGCTCTGTTTCACACAAGCCTACAGTGACACAAGCTGACTACAAGGTTGCAACAGTCTGTGTTTCATGACATGGCAAATACAGAATTCCTTACTTAAGCTTGGCGTTTCCTCACCCGTCCACTGCACTGTGACTTCAAGGGAGGCAGGATGTATTAGAGGCTACTTTGTCAAAACTTTAACAGCGTAACCAAAATTCTGACACCTCTCTATTATTAGTCCTTAAAACCAGAATGTTTTTGAAAGAATACAACTTGAAAACTTGTAGCTACATTCCACCAGCCTTTTCTTTGTGAATAGAGTCTCTCAGGAAATGGTGCTGACCTTTTAAAACCCCCCAGAAACACCACCTACATAAATAACCTCTGCTACATCGGGTAAAAGGACCTCCAGACAACATTAACATGAAGAGAGAGGTTATAGAGGGCTAATGTCAAAAAGCACTGTGAGCAATAAGTAATGCACACAAACCATGATTGATAATGACTAGCACAGAGCCTTAATTCATCTTTTCTCCATCATTTTACTGAGAGACCATATCAAATTAAATAGTGACCCAGCAAGGGTTTATTCAACCATACAAAGCAGGGGCACGAAGGAAAGCCCTATTCAAGTGGCAATGACTGCAGTGTAATTGCAGCTCCTTAAAGACACACCCCAGCCCAGAAGACCTGAGATCTTCCACATGAGCAGCCAGAACAACTGAGGCACCAAGAACATTCAGCATTAAGAGGCTGGTGCCACTATGGTGGGAACAATCCCTCCTCCAAGCCACACACAGGAACCTGCGTTCCATGGACTCACACGATCCTCAGTGTTTAAGTAACCAGGGAAAGGAGCACCTATTATGACAGCTACCTACAAAACCCACGCAGAATGTAGTTCTTGCCCCAAAATCACTTCTTTTCTTTCCTTAGATCACTGCACAGAACTGGAGGGTTTATTCTCTTGTGTTTTTAGCAGTTTGTATACAAACTGCCCAAAGTGCCCTTCTGATTTGCCTGTATTTCAGAGTAACACGCGGAACATGGAGAACTCAAGCCCAATCCAGCCTCTGAACACCATCAAGCATTGTAACAACCCTATCAGTCACGTTTTTACTGCTAAAGATTTTTAGAAGTCATTACATAAATTTAAGAGTCTGCAAACGAAAGTATCTATGGCGCTCATCAAAAAATGAATGTGCTACTACGGACAGGATAAGCCTAACTGAGCATGTCACCAGTCTTTCTTCCAATTAAGATTTTCTTTAGCTCTTCCCTATACAACCACATTACATTACTGGTGGAGCATATGACTTTAAGTAGTTGCAAGAGTAGCAGTGGTGGATGGAAACATGATGGTTTAGGCCTTTCACTTGGCCAAGCAAAAGCCAGCACAGATGACTGAGGAGGTACTTCAGCTCTTGCTGGAGAATATCACCCTGCCTAGTCTGAATCAAGTAAGGACACTTATGCCTCTGTAACACAGAATGACACTGGTTTTGTTGTGCAGCTTGTTTATTTCCCCACACCAACCTGTAAATTACCTTTACTCATAACTTGAACACTCTTACTTAATTCCTTTAACTTCAATAAATAATTCATTTATTAATAATTTCATAGAATCACAACATGGTTAGGGTTGGAAAAGACCTTAAGATCACCTAGTTCCAATCCAATACAAAGGTTTGTAGGCTCTGGACTCAATGCAGCCCAGTAGTAGAACCACTGTTTAATATGTTAAACACGAAAATGTCATCTTTCACCTTAGATACATACTGCAGCTCAACAACATACGTAGTGTGTCTTTTGGATCACTGATGTGCTTTAATACTTCCAAATACAGTGTTTGGAAAGGCGAGCTTTTTGAAAACAGAACTGAAAGAATGATAGCTTGGGAAGGAGAAAGAGAAAATTCTTTCTCCTTGCACATTTCAAAGCCACAATCTTTATTTTCAGTTTAACAAAAAGTCACTAGCTGCTCCACCATCTGTAAGCCAGCATAAAACCAGACAGAGCTGATATAGATCATCTGTACACTCTCGGAGAGGTATCTACATTTTAAAATAGGAGAAAAAATTTCTACTGCATGTCCCAGAAAGGGGGTACCACATCTTTCACCTTACAGTATTAAGTCTCTTCTCAGATCCTCTGTTAATAGGATTCCTTTAGCCAGCAGATGGATTGTGAATACAGCCAGTTTCATCTACTAAAAGACAACATAAATCATCATTGAGAAAGGAGAGACCGCAGTAAGGTTATCACCATACAGCCTTCTCCATGAAAGGTTTGCATTAAAGCATTAGTGAAATTAATTCATCTTTCACAAGAGCTTTGAGCAGTATCTGTGATCTATGATAACAACCAATTTCTCACTATGGGGAAAAAAAATTACTCAGGCCTGATAGACTACACAAATCTGCTTTTTTTTAAATGGCCTAACATTATCTGGAGTGTTGCTCCCAGAGGCATCATTTGAGTCTCATGCCTAGCCAAGAGGAGCCATAAATCAAGACAGAAAGTTTTGTTAGTTTTATATGCAGTGGGCTGTAATTATTTTGAATTGCATTATGCCTCAATCATTGTAATTACTTTTAGATCATCTTTAAGCAGCAGTAATAAAAAGAAAAGAAATCAGTCTTAAACTGTTTCTCACACAAAACATTGTACATGTGATATGAGGAGTGGCTCAAACACACAAGAGCATGTAAATGTGATGTTTGGAGATATGCTACTCACGCTTTCTGCTGTGACAAGCCAAGTTTTCAACCTAGACATTGTTTTGTAATGTTTGAATTAGCATCATTATTACCAACACTTCTCGAGGAAGGAAATAGCATGAATAATTTTAGCTTTAAAAATAGAAACTGGTATATCATGGAATCATAGAATCACAGAGTGGTTTGGGTTGGAAGGGACCTTAAAGCTCCTCCAGCTCCAACCCCTGCTTTCATAGGCCTCCAGCTCTCAACCCCTTCCACTGGAGCAGCTTGCTCCAAGCCCCTGTGTCCAACCTGGCCTTGAGCACTGCCAGGGATGGGGCAGCCACAGCTTCTCTGGGCACCCTGTGCCAGTGCTTTAAGTTCTTTTAGAAGCTTCTTGGGCTCTGAACCTCACAGCCCTGTAGCTAAAGCAGCAGTGCACAGTGCACTGAATACAGGAGCTACTGCTCCAGATACTAGTGTGGGAACACCTGATCCCTGAGCAGGAAATGAACACGAACCCTGATCCACAGCAGTGTGAGAGAGCCACTGGACTCAGCCACATCTCCAAAAGACTGTGAGGAGCTGTTCATGTAAGAGGTATAACGAATGATGCTGAACAAGTTACACATTTGCCAGTCTGATGATGAAACAACAGCAGGGAAATAACAATGGGAATCATTCTCCCTGGTACCAGTGAGCAATCCATAATTTGGCCTATTGCTGTTCAGCACTCTCAGTATTACAATCAAATCATTCAGTGGCACTGTTCGTTTCCTACCCCGCTGTCAATCACCCACAGTGCTGCAGCTTAGAGCTTACTGCTGATGGAGGAGAAAAACAAATAGCTGAGTAACTGCGTGAAGGGCCTTCAAAATGATGGAACAATTCATAGGACTATTATAGCTGTTTATTCACAGGAGGTAAAAGATAGTAAAATTATGGCAAAGGAGCTTCCCTTCCAGTACAGAGATACAGAAATAATTCAGTATCAAAGAACAGAATAACCTACATGCCATGTGCCCCACAATTACCCACTGACGCTCTCCCAAGCAGACATGCACTGTGTAAATGGCTCTATGTATATTTACAAACTCTAGACTTATTTTTAGAGCTTATTTAGCTCTCCCTTGTATTAAAGCAGTAATGTGCATGTTTGATGCACAAATGTAAAACAAATCCCACAGATCTATTGACTTGGCTTGTAACCACTGCCAGACATTCTTAAGAAATTAAAAATGAGCAAATAAAAGCAAGCAGCAAAGAAGAGAACTGCTGGCAAATACTGTGCTTGCATGTGCAACTACACTTGCAGGGGCAGTGAAAGGAAGCCCTCAGTGCTGCTGGGTTTGACAAGACCTTCATCTTTACCATCACACCTGCAGCATTTCTCAGTTCTTATGAAAACAACAAAACCAGGGGGTACCAGGGCAGTGGAGAGGAGCACACCAGTATGTTGTAAGTCAGGTGAACTCTTGCACCAGTAAGGAGCCCTTTTTCCTACAGGCTGGCAGGACTGCAGTGATTCCTAACTGTACCAAACAGGAACCAGTATCAGTCCAGCCATGATCCTGAAGCGGCTGAATACAAATGGAATCCATTCAAAGTCCTGTCTCCCCCTGCCAAGGAGTAATTCTCCCTGAAACAGACTTGTAGTTGGCACTGTAGGCCATTCTTTTGGTTTTAAATGCAAAACCAAACCTTTTCATTACAGTCTCCATCCCTCATGAGGGTTTCCTACTACACAAAGAACTCCATTTGACTTGGGTAAATCCATGCAATGACTTAAAACACACATTATAGGTGACAAGAAACTGACAAACAAACAAAAACCCAAGACTCGATTCTGACCTTATTTACATTACTGGGAGTAGCTGCTCAAGTCACCAGACCAAGGCAGGAGCAAACCGGGTATTTGGGCACACTCCATGGATTGTACATACCTCAGGGAAATAATCCTGTGGAAACTTCTCTTTTTCCAGCATGGGTGTGCTTTCTAAAGTGTCCGAGTAGATTTCTTTCCCAGTAACCTTTTTATACTTCTTAGCTAGGAAGAGACAAAAAGCAACATTAACAGACTTATCTTTAGCATCATGTGTAACTTACAGCACTCCTTGTCAAAGCAGTGGCACCTGCGAAAGAGGTGGTAGGGCCTTGGCCAAAATACACGAGCACTGAGCTGTTGTGGAGCTAAAAAGAAATCCCACTAAGCACATACAAACTGGTGCCCCTGCTTCAGACCTCCTGAGGTGAGACAGGCCCGGGTCCAATATTTTACTACCCAGATACTGATATTTTACTACCCAGAGCACTGTACAGTGCTGCAGCTCTAATTACAAGCCAGGTCTCTGCACACCCTTGCGCTCAATCTTTTTGTCATGGTTCTTCCAGGAAATGCTTGATTGTGTCCACAGCCAGCATCCAGGATTCCATGCTGGGTGACTGACAGGGAAATTAATGAATGAAAAACACATTCAGGTACAGAATGTTACTTCTGAGCAGTGATCATCTGTATGTTTCATCCAGCAACTCCTGTTTTCAGGTTTTAAGTCTACCTACCATCAACTGATGCACATACGTAACACATTATTAATTACATCTTCTAGCCATCCAACATGTACTTATTAATTTAGGTCATCTCACTTTCTGCCTTTTCCTTTAAATCATCAATACTGACAATCATCGTTTGCTTTGAGTTTGGCCACACTTGAGTTGTCTGCTGGGCAGGCTGCGGCCTCTGTGGTTCTCACTCCAGAACTGGCTCTGTAATGCTGGTGGAGCTCCTAATGAAGGATGAGTTGACCACAAGCTGAGCAGCCCATTCCTCTTGTGGAACTGACCTGAGGTAGGCTGGTTTTTCATTAATAATTGTCTCTGAAAAGAGAGGTGACATCCTTCAGTCACCAACTGAACCATTAAATACTGCAATGTTCTGAGACAAAACAAGAAACGTGGAAAAAGTTCTTATACAGAGCTCCAGGGAAAGCTTAGAGCAGCTCCTGTGCCTAAAGAGGCTGATGAGAAACCTGGAGAGGGGCCTGGGACAAGGGCCTGTAGGGTCTGCTTATGCGTGCCTGTGTGTAGACAATTAACGTGTATACATAGTATATCAGGCATGCTACAAGGGCCCATAAGGACAGGCCAAGGGGAACGGCTTGAACCTGCCAGAACAGGGCAGACTGAGCTGAGCTCTGAGGCAGAAGCTGTTCCCTGTTTTCAGGTGCTGAGGCGCTGGCACAGGGTGATGGCCCAGAGAAGCTGTGGCTGCCCCATCCCTGGCAGTGCTCAAGGCCAGGTTGGACACGACACCTTGGAGCAAGCTGCTCCAGTGGAAGGGGTCCCTGCCCGTGGCAGGGGTTGGAGCTGGAGGAGCTTTAAGGTCCCTTCANGGCAGTGCTCCAGGTTGGACACAGGGGCTTGGAGCAAGCTGCTCCAGTGGAAGGGGTCCCTGCCCGTGGCAGGGGTTGGAGCTGGAGGAGCTTTAAGGTCCCTTCAACACAAACCAGGCTGGGATTCTGTGGTCATATGAACAGACTGAACACTTTCCCTCAGGAACAAAAGAGTAGCAGAGAATACGCTGGGGTAACCCCAAGTGCTTTACTGAGTGGTCGAGAACAGGAAAATCAGAAATTTCTCACTTACATCCTAAACCAGAAATGGAGACACCAATGGAATTCAGAGACAGTCAGGGGAAACCAGATTAAAAGAGGACACGAATTTTCTACTTAACACATTATTTTGCTGGGCAGCTTCCTGCCCAGGATCCTCTCACTGAGCAAGCTCCAGAAAAAGCCTGGCTATTCATAATGATGTCAATACCTACAACTCCAGCTGAACTCAGCCATGAGCAGAGCCTCTGAGGAGATGGTTGTTAAGCTCCAAAATCCTGAGGTGCCACTGCCTGCTGGCTCCCACCAGAGGACGTCACCTGGGTCTCTGCTGCGTTCAGGAGCAGGCACTGCAGCAGACAGAGCATGGTGTGATGCAGCACAGCCCTCCTGTGATACACCAGCCTGGTCAGCCTGGTCAAGCATGGCCAGGACCAGAAACCTCCAGGTTTCAGCTGGGTGATTAAAAACCAACATCAGATAAACATAAAGATCAGAAAGAGGTGTCCTCCTTCTGCTGATTTCCTTCTGGAATGTTCTGTGCTTACACAGGCAGCTCAGTCAAATGATTTGTGTAGTCACTTAAAGTAAAATAGGATCTTATTTTTGAATGGCCTTCACTGATACTAGGCCTCTGCTCCAGTTCTGATCAGATTATTTCAAACCAACAAGGTAAAAGTATCTTGCACTGGGGAGATGGAGAAGATGAGCTGGACTCAGTCCATTCAGATCCCATACTGGCTGCTCGGTGACCCTGTAGCCACCCATGTCCTCCAGACTATCCATTCCTGGCTGTCAGCACAGGCCAACGTGTGCATTAAAGCTGGAACAGGTGCTGTTTGTCAAAGAGACTTAGTGGTAAAGCCCACCACTTTCCAAAGTCCTTAAGGGGCACATCACAGACAGAAGCATGGGCTCTTCAGCTCTAACAATCGATCTATGGATCTCTACAGCTCATGAACAAGAGGCTCTGCTTCTCGATCCACTTTGTACTCGGTCTCTCCTGACCAGAGCAATGAACGGGCACGTCTACAAGCAAGAACCTGACTACATTTACCTAAGTCTTCTGACACAGGAATTTGGCTATCTTACAGCTACCATGAAGCTGGAACAACCCAAACAGATCGAGTTTGACTAGGAATGCGTAAGAGAAAAACTCCAGAACAACTATTATCACCAAGAGCCCTGAACTGTCCAGTTCTACTGGGTATCTGGTAGAAACAGCAAGCAATAGTAAACCTTGCCACTTGGAATCATCGAGCTAAAGTATTTTATATAATCTGAGGAAGCATTTACTGTGATGCAGCTGGATATCTTGGGGGGGGAGCAGGGAAGGATCATTTTTTTATGTGGTGATCTCTTTGAGGTCTGGCTCCCACAGGAAGGTTAAACAAATACCCTGACAAACTCAGGTGGCATCACTCTCGGTAGATCATGGATGGATGTACCTCTTTCAAGAAGTTTACCAGTGCCATCAAAACGATCCCAATGTCATTCCGGATACAGACCACATCTGGCAGAACTGGAAGGACCGATGGTGCCTGCTGTGAGAACCTAAGTAAAAGGCAGCACTTGCCGGAGAGGAGGCCCTTCACCATCACCCTGTGTTAACATCATTGCTAACTACAACCCAGTGATTCATTTACATGCCATGTCTTCTCCAAATAAAGATACCTGTGCACTATTTCTGTTTGCAAACCAGGGAAAAAGAGATTCTTTCTGTTAACCAAAGCAGTGGATGAAACCTGGGCTAATGCCCAGGCCAGCAAACCCTGCTGCTGGATGATGGTCCTTTAGAATACGTGGCTTGTCAAGACATTAACTTGTAAGCAAACGTTTGGGCCTCTGACCACCGTAAAAAGAGTCCAGCACCACCTGCACTGTAGCAAACAATATGTGGGGCTGTAGGAGAAAATTGTTCTCATTTTAAATCTCAGTTTTTCTGAGAACTAAAGAAACAATCTTTTTTTTTTTCCCCAAAAAACTGTATTAGTCACATCCAACTCCACAGCGAAAAGACACAGTGATGTTCTGGGAATACTGAATTGTGGATAAACATCCATTCTTTGCATACTTTTGAGTAGAACCAGAATTTCATAATGGGTTTTGTGCAGAGAACGTTTGTAACTGTTTGGATTTTTCCTCTGATTTAAGAGCTTACTACACTGTGAAAATGTCAATAGGCACGAGAGAAGAGGCAAGGTTTACACTTCCCCTGAAAGATGGGAGCCTTCCAACTCATATTTTACAAACACTACCCAGGGAGGCTGATCCTGCTCTGCGCTAAGAGGCAGCGGGTGACTTACAACACGATCCGCCGCTTCCTTGGGGTTTCATCAAGAGTTTGTTCTTTTCAAGCCATGACTTGGCCAAACACCTCTTGATGTTCAGTTCACACCCTGCCTGGCCTTGCTCGGGCTTGCCAAGAAAAACAAGTCACTGAAAATTGAAAGCATTTATTTTCTGGAGCAAGTATCTGCTTATTTCTTTATATTGATTCCAATATTGACAATTATTTTCCCCTACACTTTTTCCTTATGTTTTCTTTTAAAAGCAATAGAGTAGTGAATAAGGTGTGCATCAACAGTTAATAAACCCAGAAAGCTCCTCTATTTCCTAAACCACTTGTCACTTCCCTCTGTCACATGTCAGTAGAGCAGCCCTCTACTGTGACCGGCCAGAGAGGACTTTAGGTGGAATTCTGAGCAGAACAGGTGGGATGAGCCGCTGGCTCAGAAACTGGGTGTGCAGATGCAGCTCTCATGTCACTGATACTCAAAGCCTTTATGTGGCACAATGAATAAACTGCTAAGAGTGGAGCAGCAGGCTGGTCAGTCCAGAGACAGCACCTGGGACTCACAACTTCACCTGCAATGCCCGATGCCTCCAGTATTTCTACCCTGCAACCAGTTCAGCTGATAACACTGTCATCCCTTAGTGCCTGCAAACCTGCACTGGTGTGGGAAAAAGACTGGCTTTCTCCAACACCTCGTATTTGAAGTCCCTGCATCACCACTGAGTCTTCCATTACGATCTCTCAGAAATAAAATCTACTCTGAACTGTCTAAAATACAGCTGGAAGTTTCCTTCTGCACTGAAACCAGTGGTGACAGGAGGAGTTATGCTGGCTGAATCCTGGATTGCTATACACATAGAACTACTGTTCAAACATCTAGGGGAAGGAAGACCCTCTACCCTCAATTACACAGGCAGAGAGAATCTGTCTCTACTGAGAACAAAACTAATGAATCTCTGTAATTAAGACAATCAGTTCACTCCATAGTTACCACTGTTTCAGCAGTGTCTCAAATTAATGGGATGCTGGATGTAGTATTAATGCGATTCAGCTCAGTAAGCTAAATGAAGCTCAGAGGGGCTTTGTATTTAATATACAGACAGTTCTCCACTGAAATAACATAAATTTTATATAATCTTTTTTACATACACCCAGGAAGCATTCAATAATTTCCTGAGATTTCCAATATTTAATGCCCATAGCCTAGCATTCCTTTTAAACTTTGGAGATTTAGCAAGACCTCAAACCTGCCTGATCAATGTGGGTTAGAAACAATGACATCCTCCTTCTGACCTGCACTGCTGCAAAGTAATTTAAGCCATAAATCTACCTCAGCTGCTTTGCAAAATGACCATTGCAGTTGGACATTTAAGGTCTTGGTCCTATATCTGATCTACAGGGAAGAACCTTGTGGCCATTAAGAGTTCTTCTGAAATCATCAGGGATCTCTATGGATCCAAAGGTTCATCTCCCTGGGAATGATTAATGCACCAGTGGTCAACCTGTGGCTGGTTCATTGACTTCTCCTGTGAGTGCTATAAAAGGTAGGAAAAGTCCTGTCTGTTGTCAGGGGACTTGCATGCATCAGACAGGAGCCCACACATCCGGGAAACCACTGCTAGGAACTACCATCAGAAAGGCTGCCTTGATGCATGGACAGCAATGACCAACATGCAGCTCCTTTGCTTACCTTTAAAATCAAACTGGTAGATGTTTTTCAAAGATTCGTGAAGAAAGTAAAAACTTCCTAGAGCCTGCAAAAACAACCAGAAATTAGAAAATATTGACTTTGGCCACCTAAACCCCGAAAAGCATCGTGCTTTCCAAGCGAAGCCCAACCACCCAACCAAGCCCACAGAAATTAAAGACCAATAAATAGTTCACATTTTCTAAGATCTATACAAATATTCATTTCCTCTGCTGCTTCTCTGAAGCTTCATAAGCCACTGTAAAGAAGATCCCTGGCAGCTGACTGAACACAGTAGGGGCAGGATTCCCAGGGGGACTGGTAGAAATCCCAGTGGGCAGATGCAATCCATAATACAGACAATCCCTTCCCGAACACCCAACGCATCCCCACAATTCCTATATAAAAGAAGCCTGACAATTTCTGGTTCACTTTCATGCAAAACAAATGCTTTTGGAGACTGCAGGGCAGAAACAAGAGACGGGTGAGAGATTCAAGAACATTTGAGAGCCAGGCACAGATTTCCCATCCTACCATGCTGTGCAGTGTCAGTGCCTTTGCCAGCTGCAGGGCAGGAACACTTCCAACCTAACAGGAGCGTCAGGAATATTTGTGCTGCTTGTACAGCTTTCCATGCTGGTAACTGTTGGATGTAACTATGATGCTGAGCAGTACAGAGCAGTGACTGCTCCCGGCATCAGTGGGAAGCGACAGAGGTGCATGTTTTCTCGGGGTTTACTGGCCCAGAGAAAAAGAATATACAGGTGCCTTGCATGTTTGGTATACAAGTAGCAGAGGGGCTGAGACATTTGAATACATGGTAAGTTTCTTGACACTGGCAGAACTGCTGTGTCTGTAAGCATCAACATGAGCAGACACAGCAGTTCTGCCGGTGTCAAGAAACTTACCTGAAACAATACATGAAACATCTGAGTTACCCACTGAAAACAAATCACTATGTGTTCCTAGTTGGGATTTAGACAGGATGTACAGCTCCTTTGGCTCATCTTGCCCTCAGCAACTATTCTCTTCAGTTTTTGTCAAAGCAACAACCTAATCCAGCTATAGAATTCTGTTGAAGCTTTAAAGGTTAGTCCATGACTGAGTAAAGCATCTCAGCATAGCAGTAATCTCTACTGCCTTCAGAAATAAACTCCCATCTCAGCAAATCCGTTTTAAAAGCATACCAAAAGCCAACCCATATCCAGCAGAATATTAGTACTTCTGCCTTACAAATACTTCAGTACTTCCCTGGTTTCTGAAGGGTTCTGAGATCTTAACCCTCAACAATTCATTATTCAAGGCAAGGTTGGACACAGGGGCTTGGAGCAAGCTGCTCTAGTGGAAGGGGTCCCTGCCCATGGCAGGGGCTTGGAACTGGATGACTTTAACGTCCCTTCCAGGCCAAACCATTCTAGGGTTCAGTGATTATTAGAGCAAGCACCCTTGTTTGGGGTGCTACCTAAGCATACCCCTTAGCTGCACAAGCACTTGGGTCCCAATGGGGACACAAGCTGAAATGCCAGCCATCCTGAGACTGACTGGGATGTGCTGGCTGGCTGGCGAGAACAGCAGTTGGCCCACCATTGATTTTAGGACCCCATGAGATAGAATAAATAACTCCAAATAACTGCATCCCGCATTTCCTGTGTACCCACTGTCAGACTGCAAGGGTTGGGTTCACAGAGGGCCTGAGGGAGCTAAGCTCTGACCAAACCATGGTGCAGACATGCACATCACAGCAGTGTGACAATAATGCTCGTGGCAACCAGTGTCTTACACTGGCAGAATAGAGAACTGGAGATCTGAAGTGCAAGCGCCCATCCAGCCCCGAGGTGGGTCTCAAACACTCAGGTGAAATGCCGGTGCAGCTCCTGCAGAGGCTGCTGAAGGAAGGCTGCGGGCTCACCCCGCCAGGAAGTGCTGGGCTCCCCTCACTGGGTCCAGCAGCACCAACCAGGCAGCACGCAGTGCATCCCAGACCCGTATGTTTCAGCCAGATGTGTTGGGACACACACACAGGGGCAGCCTGGGCAGACAGCCCCATTCGCACAGGGAGGACTGTTCCTCCACCAGGACATTTTCCAGGGTTTGCAGGTTACAAATTCCGGCCATGCCTGATACACAGCTGTCCAACTTGCACCTCAATGCCTGGGCAGAAGAGGCTGCCACAGCCCTCAGCACAGCCTGACTGAGCTCTAACTTGTCCTGAAGCTTACAAGATTCCCTGAACAGGGACAATCCTCTGCCTTCCCGCTCCTTCACATCCTCCCAGCACTGAGCCCTGCTCCTTCTCCAGCGACACTCCATGGACTTGTGGGGTTCCGGCTGGGACACCCCCATCCTGGCTCCACTTGAGTCCTGGAAGCCTTGTCAGGATCTCACCTATACGTGCCATGAGCTTGCTGCTTAATTCTACTTCCTCACAGTCACATAATATCCTCCAGGTAGTGAGAGGGAAATTACATACGTGAACAGAGTAAAGGAAAGTCAAGTGAGAAATGAAACAGCATTGTAACAGACTTCATATTGGCATATAAAAAACCCCACACATTTTAAATGTGAACTTGATGAGCCTTTAAATACATCTGATGCACTCAACAGAGGCTGAGGGAAAAAAAGGCAGCCTGCCACTAGATAAACCCTTATTGAGAAGTACAAAAGCAGTGATACGCTAAACAAAAAGGATGATTTAGTTTCATTTTGTCTTTCACTCCTCTCAGGCAGACCCGTGTGTTGGTTCAGTGGCTGCTGCATTATTTATGAGATGCTGCACATCCAGAGATTAGACACTGCTCATTTGTCAAAGCACAACCATGAGGTCCTGCCCATCTCCCTGACAAACTGGTGCACCCACCAGCAAACACTGTCACACATGGAACTGATGAGCACACTGCCTGACCCCCAGCCCGCTTCCTTCACCTCTGAGGGTTTCTTCTTCATAATATGGAGGAGGCAAGTAGGAAACTGCAGGAGACGCTGCTGTGCAGGACTCAAGGTTAACATCCCAGCAGGACACAGCCAGGACAAACAAATCCTGACACAAGACAAAATCATTGCCACCTGCTATTTAATTCCAAACTGAAGAAACTGGCACAAGCAACAGAAACCACTGCTGCCTCGAGAGAAACTTTCCCTATGCTCTGGCTTTCTTTAAACAGATTTAAAAACCAGATTATTCTTAAATAGCAACACGGTTACAGAGACTCTTCTGGTGGAGAAAAGTAGGCTTTGTCTCTCAAGGAGCTAAAACTAGGTAAGTCTTAAAGTCACATGCAAGCTACAGGTAAAATTCAATGAAAATAACTTTCCTAAACTCACTTACGGAGCCCCCAGTTAAAACCAAGAAAGAAAAATACACATGATCACAACTTTACAGTTAGTGGAAAGGCAGCAAGCCCTGTGTTAGAAGTGCCTGCTCCTGTGGGCACACACAGGCACTGCTCCACGCAAAGGAAAAACATGGATGGAAGGAAGTTCTTTCCAGAATTCTCCTTGATAAAACAAGTTACAGTGAGGCCGATCACAACCATGGGCCTGGGATGGGCTTAGAACGCAGGCTCGGCTGCGGGACCTTCATGTGGACTGGTAAAGGTGGAGAGAGTGACTGGGTTCATAAGAACTGCTCGAGCCAGCATCTCATCATATGGATCTGCAGCCCAGAATCCCACCTACTGCACAAGCACCCTGTATTCCCAGCATCCAGGCATTTTATGTGCCCACCGGTTTTATTCTACTGAAATCAGTGTGATTAATCATGAAGAAAAGTAAATCTGAGTGGAAAGGCACCACACCTTAGCTCTTACCTGTTTATTTATTTAGAGAGCTGACCCCAGGTAAAAGCTGAAAACCTAAGTATCATATCAAATGCAAATAATCTGATTTTTATATACATATATGTTCCAAAGTAAGTATGAACAGCTGGATGAGTCTTAGTTATAAAATCTAATTAAATATCATTACTCTGCGTTATCTGAAGCTATTATTAACTTAATAGAGGGCACTAAAGTTATGTGTTCTAGATTTGAATCATTCTCCCCTCTCCTACACTTTCTGAATACTTCTAAGTCAGTCCACCTCTTTCTCCAATGCACAGGGCCAAATCTGACATCTACAGAGGTAACACTGTTATATAGTATTCATAGAATCCTAGAATGGTCTGGGTTGGAGGGAACCTTAAAGCTCCAAGCCCCATCCAACCTGGCTTAGTATTACAATAATGACAGTGATAATAACACCACCACCACTAATAATAACAATGTATTACTCTAAGAGCTCAGCATAAGAATACAGCTTTATTTCAGCTCCTTCTGTGGACTTCAAAAGAAGAAAAAATGAGTCTTGGCAAGCACCTGGAAATATCATCCCCAGTGCTTCAAGCCTGAGAAATGTGAAAGCAAATGAAAAAAGGATCTGGAACGGGAAATTCTGGGCTATGCCAGCAACATGGGCCAGTTCAGCAAATGTTACAGCTCCCACTGCCTAAAGGAGCCAACAAGAAAGCTGAAAAGAGGCCTTGGACAAGGGCCGGTAGGGACAGGCCAAGGGCAATGGCTTGAACCTGCCAGAACAGGGCAGACTGAGCTGAGCTCTGAGGCAGAAGCTGTTCCCTGTTTGCAGGTGCTGAGGCGCTGGCACAGGGTGATGGCCCAGAGAAGCTGTGGCTGCCCCATCCCTGGCAGTGCTCAAGGCCAGGTTGGACACAGGGGCTTGGAGCAAGCTGCTCCAGTGGAAGGGGTCCCTGCCCGTGGCAGGGGTTGGAGCTGGAGGAGCTTTAAGATCCCTTCCAACCCAAACCAGGCTGGGATTCTATGATTCAAAACCAAGAGGAAACAAGATGCTCTAAAACTTCTATTTGGNCCAACCCAAACCAGGCTGGGATTCTATGATTCAAAACCAAGAGGAAACAAGATGCTCTAAAACTTCTATTTGGATGCCATGATTCCATTAAAACCAGTACTGCCACCTGTGCTCAAGCTACAAGTTTATTTCTGAGCATCCTGATTTGCTCACTGCTTGACTTCTGACAATTTAAATGTTATTTTTAAGAACTATTTTTGAAGAATTATGGAGCAAAAGCCTGTTTGATAGGCTGCATTTGTAGCACTGAGCGTCAACTAACTGTGCACAAAGGATCTCCGATAGTGCTTAAATAGCATTTCAGGGTTTCAGGAACTGATACTACTAACATTAAGATAGGCTTTGACTGGGTATTTCTAAACACCCCATTGAAAAGCAGCAGAACTATAATGGAACGGAAATTACAGTTATCATGATCTTCCGCATTGTTACAGACTTAATCAGGTCTATGTACAGAAATGTTAACTTGTAACAGCGGCGAGTGCAGTTACAACTCACCGCCTGCCGCAGAGAACTGTAAGAAACAAGCAGCTTTATTTCAGAGCCTAATGCTTTGGCCCTTTCGTTGCAGAGCTTATGGTAATTCAACTTATTTCTCAAAATAGGACAGTTTAACAATAAAGCTAAATGACAGTGATTCAAAGTCTAGGACTTGGCTTTATCTTCTTATTTACAATTCTGGAAATAGGAGCAGTGGCACATCAGCAGTAGTACACGGTGCCCAAGTAACATAATACAGAGAGGCCCACTGCAAATTAGAAACCCCTCCAAACAGTTCAACTTTCAAAAATTTGAACTGTAGAGAAAGAAAACTATTGTTTGTTCCCCTTTAAGGTTTGCTGAGATTGATTAATTCTGCTGTTCACACAAATCCTAGGCCATCTGTAAGCATGTGCTTTCACTAAAACGAAACCACAGAGGTCACGTTATGCATCATGCTTTTCTTTCTTGACTTCTGCTACATCTACGCTAGTGACTGCAGGCCATGGAATCAGCAAGTCTGACAATACTGAACCTCATTTCTGAGGCTGATGCTCAGACACAGACTGACCAGCTCCTGCAGACAGGAATCATAGTGATACTGCAGCAGCAGTGAACAGGAGATGGTGTGTGCTCTGCTGTGCACGTCATGGCTGAGCAGTCGAAGCAACAGGAGCAGCCACAGCTGCCTCTGCTTCATATTCCAAGTAGTCTGCAAACACAGAGTAGTCAAGGAAACTGGACTGCAGCAGAACAGGAGATGGTGTGTGCTCTGCTGTGCACGTCATGGCTGAGCAGTCGAAGCAACAGGAGCAGCCACAGCTGCCTCTGCTTCATATTCCAACTAGTCTGCAAACACAGAGTAGTCAAGGAAACTGGACTGCAGCAGATCCATCACAGTGATGGATAAACAGTCACAGTTAGGTTCAGATCAAGAAGTTCTTCATCTGTTACTCCAACCTGCCAGCCCTTGGGTCTGTGACAGCACCAAAATCACCCTGCGCTCAGCAGTACCAGAAGCTTCTAACAGCTGAGGGAGGTCAGCACATCCTGCACAGGGACCACATGTTCATTTCTCTGGATGGACCAGCCCCATGGCTTTCAACCCTCCTAGGAAAGCCGGGAGCTGACTGAACAGAAAGGGCTTCACTAGAGCTCAAGCCACTGGGTTGCTCCCATAAGCACATACATGATTCAGAGTCATAGCCCTTGGCTGTGAGGAAATACCACACAGTCACTGCTGATGCTTCTATTTAAATGTATCCAAATTTTGTTTCAGAGAGGAGTTTAAGCATTGCAAATAGGCACGAATATATATCTACGTATCTATATGTGTATCTGTACAACCTAACGAAAATAGCAGAAAGCACCACAGTGAAAAGCCAGATAGGACAGCCATGAACAACAGATACTGTTGGCTTGGCCAAATAGCTTAGAAACGGACAAGAATGCCAAAATTGAGATTATTCTTCTGTCTCCCCTGTACACTGTAACTAAATAGCTTTGCTTTAAGACTTGTAAAGTCTAATAGCTTCACACATGCAGACCTACACACAAAAACCCTACAGGTTGACCAGGGAACATTTCCTTTATGAACTCCTACAAACTCTTTCCATTTCACAGCCACCGTCAATGTCACTGTCAATATCAAACACACTCCAGCTTGTGAAAGCTTCTGTGAGAATGACCCGCACAGAAATGTTTGGGAGCCCCATGCAAAGGCCGGGGGATTATCTCATGGCAATGCTGCTAACATCAAAATGCCTTTTCCAGGACTGACTGAAGTATCCGACTGCTCTCCCCACATCCGCACACAGAACCGCCCAGCAGAGACTAGGAGCAACGCTTGACCTACAGCTCACACATGAGAAGAGCTTTGCATCGCCCCCAAACATACCATGGAAACAAAATCCAGGTGTCTTCTCCATGTCAGCAGACTGAAGCTGAATGTTCACTGTCTTTAATTAGGTTCCAGAATGATCCTTGGTACAATACTGGTAATTTCTTTTGTTATTCCATGCCAAAAGACTTATCTGGAAAAACTGGTACTGATGGCAAGACAAGCAAATTGGTTCAGACGGATTCCGCATCTGGCACCGACAGAAGCACCATTCCTTTGATCATACGGAGATCCTGCCACAGAAGCCTCAAGATTTAAACAGCTGTATTTTTTTCAAGAGCTAGCTGACATGATTTCTTTTTAAAGTACGTAATTTCAGCTGTGGAGATTTAATGCATAAAGGAAATACCTGAATAAAAGTTTAATTACTGTGCAGAGTAAACATTTACTGCATTACCTCACTAAATGCGATAGTTAATATACAAAGATTGCTTTAAATATATCTAAAATAAATAGCCAATGATGACACAGAAACTGTAATTCATGTAGTCATAAAATCCATAATTAGCTTTAATGAATATTTAAAGTCAAAGTTCAACCCAACTTTTTCAATGTTTAACCTACTATATCAATACAGTTCAAGGAATTCATTTATCATCGAACATGACAGTGTCTGAATATTAATTGGCGCGGGGCACCGCTGACAGGAAGCCCTTATCTCCTGCCAGGCTTTTTGGCTGTGCCGTGTGTCAACAGCGGGTTTGTCACGCCAGGGGTTATTGACTACCTGCCTGTTTTGCTACCAACAATTAAAACGTAGTCTACATATTTATAAACCTGACCATCAAGAGCACGCACCGTTTGCCGTCAGTACAATGGGGTCTATCAGCTGCCATGCTTCACTGGGGGGAAATGCCGCGAAGGCGCAGCAGCCCCGGGCAGGAAAGCGCTGGATTCCCATGGGCGCTGCTGCTGGCGCTGCGCGGGGACGCCTTGGGTGGATTCTTTTTTGTCACAGGGAAGTTTCAGGCTCCAACCAGAAAAAGCTGAGATGGGAAACGGTGGGGCCTGGGCGGCCCAGCAGCCTCGCACCCCAGCCAGGCCAGGAGAGCGGCTGCATCCAGAGGGGAGGGCGTCCCGACCACAGCCCGCCAAAGGGATGGCTCTGGGACTGCGGGGGTCCTGCCTGGGCTCCATGCGGGGACACAACGCAGCCAAAGCAGCGGGAGCACCGCTGCCCCTCGGCCACTGCCATGCTGTGTGCAGGTACTCCCTGTCCCAGCGCACAGCGATGGCAGAACAGCTCTACAGCTCCACCAGCAAACAAGCCATGGGCTACCCAGGATCGTGGCGGCCCTTCGGAAATACACCCTGAAACACGCGCCCTCAGTTTGCCCCAAAACCGGGAATTCCGGCACAACCGTCCCTCTCTGAAACCCCAGAGCACACTAACTCTAACACACCTAAACAGCGACCGACACCGTAACTACAAATAACGAGCCGTGTTAAGGTAAATGCTCACAGGCTACTTGATCCAGTAGAGCTAAATTAATGCTAAATGTCTATTATTCACCCAAGGTTAAAACACCAGGCTGGGTACACAGATCAACTCATTATAAAATAGTTGCTCACTTTTTATCTGCAAACAAATTAGGTGTCCAGCAATTTATCATTTCCTGAATTAGACTTATCAGCTAAAGTACATATGATTAAACTGCTGTCGAGCTTCCCCCAAACAGGCCTCGTCTACCTGGTGTGCAGACAGCCGGAGCCCGAACCCGGCCATTCAAACAAGCACACACCGCTCCTGCAGCTTTGTACCTCTAACACAGCCATCAGCTTCATTTCAACAGCATTTGAATAATTACACCGTTAATAAAGTGTAAACGTGAATGGGCTGCAAACAGGGACAAACTCTCAGCACACTGTAACTTGGTCTGCATTAAAAGTGCCTGCTTAGTTACATGTAAGACTCATTAAAGCAAATGGAACTATTCACTTGAGAAGAAGGAGCAAGACCACCAGCAGGATTGGTGCTGAAGACTCTTGCTCCATAAAACCTAAACCACTCTGTGCCACATTAATAACCTCACACTTCCATGCTTCCAGCCGGAAGGAACTGTCAGAATACGCTGCATGCTCTCCAACCATTCTCAACTGATTTCAATGCCACAATCTCTCCTGTGCAGTTGCAGCTGAGCAGCAATGTTGAGCACACACACCTTTAATATCCAGCACTGCTCACTTACTCTTTTCCTTCTTATTTCTTCAGAACCATTCTTATAAGTGTGAGACAAGCAATGCCTGACCTAGCAAGGGGAACAGTCACCAAATTTACCACTAAAAACTACAAATAATTCTAAAGTAAATGTTGGTCTTCTGTTTTATACTACTAAAATTCAATGTAATTGAGGAAACAGCTGACCCCCAGTGCCCATGTACAGTATTATAACTTGTACTATTCATTTCTAGACTCACACCAAGATTTATATATTTTCAAATGGGCTTATCTGTTTAGGTGCCTACAAGGGTTGTGACCTGTCCCCATGACAGACCGGAGGAACCACCTGAAAAATTCCAAGGTATCGAACTCCCAGGTCATTTAAAGGCTTCATTAGGAGACCATCACAACAAGTAACCTGTTTGCAGGCCTGCTCTCCAGGGATGCCTCAGAGAGGTCTCTGCTTGCGGCAGCCATCACCAGCACGTTCTCAGGAAAAACCCCAGATCCCAGGAGCTTTTATTTTCCAGCTGTGAAGGCCAGCAAACCGCGAGCTCCGCGGACACGCTCCACCCTTCAGTCAGCATTCCTGTACTGCAGCAACACGGCAATGAGAAATCCCGTCCGTTTTAAAGGAACCTGTGGCACCAGTTCATTGAAGAGAAAAGGAAAAAAAGGACAAACAGAAAACCCGAGCTGTGGATAAACCTCTCTGGGAGGGAAATGAGGAATCGGAATGTAACCTACCCCACTGACACAGGATATTCAGTGCCACTTTTGATGCCGACACGTTTCAAGAGAGATTTAACACTTTAATTACAAATCAATTCAATTAATAAAAATATCACACGGAGGTTCTTTTTCTCAAACCCAAGATTACTGACACACCAAAGAGCCAGCACGAGTTAAGTGCATGTATGCTGAACAGCTAGAAAAAGGCCACTTATCAATATTCCTGGACTCCAAGTAGAACCTTCACAAAGTCATTAATCACACAGTTATTTAATATTTCTATTACACAAGCACTCCAGAGGCCCCAATCAGGATAAGAGGCACACAGCTTGGCTCTGCACCAGTACGGAGCGAGACTGTCTGAATACAGGATTCAGAACTGGAATTCAGGGCCACGCTTGGAATTCTGCCCCAGCAACTTCCTAATGGGCCTGACTGCAAGAAGTGAGTGTGATCAAACAGCCAAAACCTGGCTGCTGACTCCACCAACAGCTTCAACAAGTACATGGCCCTGCCCTCAACACTCACTGCTTTTCCTATGGGGAGAGAGACAGAGAATCCAAGTTCTTTCTGTAAGCACAGCAGACAAGAATAAGTGCAAATGTACCTAGGAAGAGATATGCAGTTAAACGCTTGAATACTCAAGAGTTATTTCAGTGTTAAACCTCATGGAAAGCAAAAAATGTTCTCCTGGGAGATTCAAGTTCTTGATAAACAGAGCTCAAGATACTGTACAAAGATGGAGATTTATCCAGTGGATACTGGTTACAGCTCACAGACTCTGAGAAGCCGTGCTGCAGTCTCAGACTGCAGAAGATAATACCAAAGTGTAGGATGCTATTTTTCAGGAAGCAAGCGATGTTCTACATTCTATTTCACATTTATTTCTGTAATCATTTTAGGAGTGTAGCTCATAGCAACAGAGACCACAGCAGCACTTCACCTCTTCCAGAAATGTATTCCTTGTTCCCATATACTGCTGCTCCCCCAGTACTGCAGGAGTGAGAGCACCACACACACCACCAAAGGGAAGCAGCTGTGGAAAAGGCAGAGGTGATCTCATGGCACCAGATCCTGTCACAGGTAGGACAGCACTAACACAGCAGCAGGGCGTGATGGTGGTGCATCATCTGGAACCACATCACCAATTTCCATCACCCACATGGAGGTTGGACCACACTGAAAAAGGCCACCAGGATTAGAGAATAAGATCCTGTCATACAAGGAGTGACTAGCAGAGGCTGATTCTATCCCAGCAAAACAAAGGAGAGCTGCAAATAAACCACAGCTGAGGAGCAGCACTGGGGAGTGGAAAGAGCTATTTCAGCTGAGGAGCAGCACTGACACAGGACAAAGCAGATCCAGACTGAAGAGAATTCAATCTACTTACAGGTACCTGATAACCATGAAGAGACCACATACATGGAATATCCTTCTGGGAACATTCCTCTGATCTGCAAGGGCAGAGGAGAGATGTAAAGATTTGACATACATGAGCCCAGCAAGTAACCTGGGGCAATTTCTTGCAGTCTTTTTGCTCCTATGAATCAGCAGCTCCTTCACCACCAGCCAAATCCTGGCATTCTGCTCTAGCCAGTAGGTGATGGCCCTCCAGAGGAGGCCATGGAGCTGCTGCGAGGGCTGGAGCAGCTCTGCTCTGGAGCCAGGCTGA
>NDXB01002457.1:0-45453 GCA_002631895.1 Agapornis roseicollis
CAATGCTCCAGGTGAGGTCTCCCGAGAGCAGAGCAGAGGGGCAGGATCACCTCCTTGGACCTGGCTGGTCAGGCTCCTTTGGATGCAGCCCAGGATACTGTTGGCTTTCCGGGCTGGGAGCACGCACTGAAGCTGGCTCATGTTAAGTTTCTAAAAACCAACACCCCCAAGGCCTTCTCCAAAGGAAGATCTCTACCAGAGACCTTGTGGTGTTGCTCATGTGCTGATGCTTTTCCTCTGCTCCCAAAACCAAGCCTCTCTCCACTGACCCACCCCTGTGTGAGCACTGTACCTCTTGTGCGGTAGGAGACCACTGCCACGGTGAGGTGAACCTCGCCTGGGTACATATCTGGGGAGGAGCTGATGGAGTAGTAACGGGGTTGGAGGAGGGGGAGCTGTGTGAGTAACAGTGTGGAGGGCATCTGCACCGAGGGAAACTCCTCCAGCACCTCCACGATGGTGGGGTTCTTGGACCACTTCCATTCCTCATACTCCTGCAAGCCCTACAGCCAGGGAAAAGAGGGAAGACCTGCAGCATCAGTCTCTTCCAAGCCAACTGCCTCAACCAATATCCCACCAGGCTTATGGCAAAGCTAGGATGGGTGGCAGTGTGGGATGAAAATGTCTTGTAGTTGTGATTGCCCCCAAGGCCTTAAAGAACTTGGGGCCTGAGGCTTTACCTTGCTAAGGACCTGCAGACGTTTCTTCTCCTTGTCACTGGTGGCCAGCAAAGCAAACTGCTGCAGCAACAGGGGGGTGGGAGGGGTGGTGATGTCCAAATAGTTCTTAAAAGCTTGGAAAATGGTGCATGGTGGGACACGGTTCTCATCTGTCCAGTTACTGATGACACCTGCCAGGAGGGAATTGAACACAAACATGGCACCAGCTGAGCATAAGAGCCGAGGTGAGCAAATCACACAGAATCCCAGCCTGGTTTGTGTTGGAAGGGACCTTAAAGCTCACCCAGTTCCAGTTCCCTGCCATGGGCAGGGACACTGCACTAGTCCATGAGATATTGTCATGCTACAAGTGAGATGCTATGCAATGAGCAAAACTATGAGTCTGATGCTCCAGAGTTACTACTGTTTTTCATCTCCTGTTACACTGTGCATGGCAGTAGGGTAGCAGACTTATGCCTGAAATATAGTGTTGGAATGGTCCATCGAGATCCTTTAACTTCTTTCCAGTCCTAGACATTGCCCTCTCCATGAGACCATAAACACCTTTCATTTTCCTGAAGAATAAGGGAATACCTTCCCCAGGGCCCTGCTCACCCATCAGGTTCTTTGCTCTACATCCCAAGTACAGATGAGCAGTGGCTTGAGCAGAGGAAGGTTGAAGGGGGTGCTCCCAACCAGCCAAACACAGCAGTGAGATGGGAAATGATACATCCTGAGGGGCCACCTTCCCCCCCAAAGAGCTGCAAGGGGATGAGCGAGGGACAGAGAAGCCAGCTCTACGCTGAGGTGCCCCTGGTTACCTAGAGCTGTGCTCCTCTCCTCCAGGAGCTCCACCTTCACCAGCTGGTTGGCCGGAGGAGCATCTTCAAGCCTGTCAATGAGGGCATTGACCAAGTCTTCGTGGTTCCCTGGAAACACTCCCAAGTGGTCCCCGGGCAGGTACTGCAGTTCCTGGTGGCCGTTGGTGTGGAGGCGCACGAAGATCGTCAGGCGGCTACAGGGAAAGGAGGAGAAGTGGGATGTGCTTGGGGAGTCCTGCAGGGAGCTGCTGAGCTCTGGCTTCAAGAGCTGTGGGCTGTGCGGGGCAGTGGTGGGGTGGGCAAGCCCTGGTGCCCCACTGTCACCGAAGTCACAGCAGGGAGCTAGAAAGGACACTGCAGTGTTGCTGATTCACCTTTAGGGACTCTTTAAAAGGGAAAAAAGCAGTTTAACTTCTAGCTTCAGATGTTTTATCATAGAAGCATAGACTGGTTTGGGCTGGAAAGAACCTTAACATCATTTAGTTCCAACCCCCTGCCACAGGCAGGGACACCTCACACTAGACCAGGTTACTCCAAGCCCTGTCCAGCCTGGCTTTGAGCACTGCCAGGGATGGGGCATTCACCATTTCTTTGGGCAACTGGTTCCAGTGCCAAATACCCTCTCTTTGCATTACACACATGTGGCCACCCATCATCCCATCCCTTCCATCAGGCAGGAAGCATCCTTTACTTGGTTCACATGGCTTCCAGCCTTGGCCAGAATCAGCACAAAGGTGGCACCCATTGGGACATTCAGGGATGAAGGGATGTGTGCGAGGGTGCTTGGGTGCACCATGAGTGCCTCCAGCTCCCAGGGCAGCTCCGTCTCTTACCTGGACTTGGGGCTCTGCAGGTTCTGGCGTGTGATAAGCCGTGCTGCATAGACACGCTTTTTGTGGATGCTGTACAGTCCTGCAGGGGAGAAGTCAGTGAAGCAATGCAGCAGAGCGTGCCCAAGGCAGGAGGCTCCTGCCTATTGCAAAGCTGTTGGCTGCTGCTGCAGGCTCAGCCCTTCAGACTGAGTTGATGCCAGCCCCAGCGAGCACACCGTGGGCTCAATCACCCTCCTGCCCCCGTCTCCTTCAAAGCTCCACTGATCCCAGGAGATCAAAGACCCCAAGGGAGGACCAAACACACGTCCCTTTGGTTAATGACCGAGGAGGACACCGAAACAGCTCTCACGAGGCTTGGGGCCGAGCCCTCACATGCAGACACGCACCTCTCGCTGCCGGCACCACCTGGCTGGGAGCAAAGAGCCTGGATTTGGGAAGAGCAAAGGCAGTGCGGCAGATCCTCAGCTGCAGGAGCCATGCTGAGGGGCCAGGTGCTGCTGGGCTGGACATGCCATCGCATGGCAGCGCTCGGCTGAGCGGCATTTGGACACGAAGAGAGCTTGGAAGGCACCCAGGTTGCCAGCTCTTTGCTTCAAAAAATGGGGTCAGGAGGAGGGAGAGCAGATCAAAGACCAACATCGCGGTTACAGACGCACACAGGGGCCAGGCAGAGGGGCCTGAGACATCGCAAACTGCTCCCTGGGCATGTGGTGGAGGGGGAAAGCAACACTGGAATGTTGGCAATTTAACACAAAGTAAAGAGGTTTGACCCCTTTGACCCTCCTTTATAGCATCATAGAATCATAGAATGGTTTGGGTTGGAAAGGACATTAAGGTCATGCAGTTCCAACCCCCCTGCCATGGGCAGAGACACCTCACACTAAACCATGGCACCCAAGGCTTCATCCAACCTGGCCTTGAACACTGCCAGGGATGGAGCACTCACAACCTCCCTGGCCAACCCATTCCAGTGCCTCAGCACCCTCACAGCAAAGAATTTCTTCCTTAGATCCAATCTAAACCTCCCCTGTTTCAGTTTGAACCCGTTCCCCCTTGTCCTGTCACTACAGTCCCTAATGAAAAGCCCCTCCCCAGCATCCCTATAGGCCCCCTTCAGATACTGGAAGGCTGCTATGAGGTCTTCTCCTTTCCCCTGCCCCATGCCCAGAGCTCTCAGTGGTGACCCCATCTCCATACCTTGTGTGAGCTCCGGGGCCTCGGCCACGTAGGTGAGGCGAAACTTGCTCCTCTTCCAGCTCCGGTCGTTGCTGATGAGGGAGTTGTTTGCTTTCTCTATGTTGACGTCGTCCCCCACGCAGAACACGTCACACGCTGCCTGCACCACACACCGGGCCCTCAGGCATCTCCCCGCTGCCCCCAGGGAGCCCCACAAACCCCTGGTCCCAACCCATCTCAGCCAACACATGGGGAAGGGGCCCCCAGCAGAGTACGGCTGCCCCAGTGGCTATGGGCATCTCTTGTGGTGCCCCCCCTTCCCCAGGGATAGAACCATAGAATAGTTAGGGCTGGAAAGGACCTTGAGATCATCCAGTTCCAACCCCCCTGCCAGAAGCAGGGACACCTCACACTAACCATGGCACCCAAGGCTTCATCCAACCTGGCCTTGAACACTGCCAGGGATGGATCTGGGATAACACAGGAATGCAACACAGTGCTCACCCTTTGGTGAGCACAAACCGGAGCACCATCTCCCCCAAACTATGGAAAACCTCTTTATTGTGGGCTAAGGTGACAGTTGAGCGTCCCAGTGTAGGGAAGGAGAGGCTAGATTTTGATCCACCTCTAACAAGCATCATTGCTCTGTCCCTGCATCCCTCTCCCCTCCTGCTCCTCCCTAGAGCACAAGGGAAGTGAGTTACCTTGAAGACCTTCTTGGCCCAGGTCCTGAAGGACTCCTCTTGGCCGCAGAGCTCATCCCCTTCTCCCATGCGGAGGATCCTCTCTCCACCCAGCTCCTCCAGGAGCGTGTCCACGGCCCGGGCAAAGGCACAGAAATGGGGGTAAGCTCGAGAACCCAGCCCGAACACAGAGAACCTGTGGAGAGGTGGCATGGCTGCAGCCACTGAGCAGGGAATGACACCACCGTGTCCCCCTTCTGCCCCACCGTGTCCCTCTTCTGCCCCACCATGTCCCTCTTCTGCCCCACCGTGTCCCTCTTCTGCCCCACCATGGCCAGCACCAGCACAAGGGTGCATGGAGGGACCCACACATTGTGGAGATACATCATGCTTTAGGTAAGAGGAGAAGGGGGCTCTGTGCAGGAACCATGCAGCTCCCTGTCTGTGCCCTCTGCTGCCTCCCCTCCATCCTCTTTACCTGACGTTAGCCAGGGGCCCTGTGCTTTCAAAGTTGTCCCTGGAGTCAGGGCCATCACTCGAGGATTTCCGTGCATCCGAGTAAGAGGAGACGCTGTTGAAACGGACCTTGTAGCTCCTGTGAACAGCAGCAGCATTGAGCATGACAGGGAGGACACGTGTGCGTGTGTGCTCAGATTGTGGAGGAGACCAAACCGGAGCTCAGGGCTCGATGTTGCAGAGCAGGCTTCGTGATCAGTGGCTAGGGCAGAGCAATGTGCTCATTCCACTCCTTCCAGTGGTGCCCAGCAACAGGACAAGGAGCAGCAGCCATAAACTAAACCACAAGAAACTTCACCTCACCATGAGGAAGAACAACTTCACATTGAGTTGTTTAGGAGCAGGCTGCCCAAGGGGGTTGTGGGGTCTCTGTCTTTGGAGACAACCCAAACCCACCATGGACATGTTCCTGTGTAACCTGCTCTGGGTTGCCCAAGTGCAGAGGGGCTGGTCTAGGTGATCTCCTTCCAACCCTGATGATTCTGTGACTCCTGGGGTTAAGCCATAGCAGCCCATACATTGCATCCCTCCATCTGGACCTGGTCCGCCCCAGTCACCTCCCAGTGGGTTGACCCAGGTGTTGACCACCACATTGTCCCCAGCAATGCAGAGCTGCCAGGACCTCTGCCTTGACCTGCCCTTCCCTGCCTGCACCCAAGGTCGATGTGTGCCTGAGCTGATGCTCTGAAGGGTTTTTCATCCATAGGAAGCAACCCCATACAATAAGATAAAAAGAGTGCGAGCAGAGGGATGAGGAGGGGGAAGGGAGCGGAGCAGAAGCCCTGACAGCAGCAGAAGTGTTTCTGAATTGAACCATCTTCAGAAACTGCTCTCCACAAGAGTTTCTAAATATACTGGCAAGCGGCGAGGCAGCGGTGTGTGTGCATGAGTCACTGCAGACCTCCTGCACCCGCTGCCACGCAGAGGAGACAACCCCGGAGCAGAGGAATGCCAGGGTTCAGAGCCCTGCGTTCCACCTCTGCTTCACAGCCTCCTCCTGTCTGCCCCCGGCTCCTCACGCTTCTCTGCTTTGCTCATCTCCACAGACCCATCTCCTTCCTCTGCTGCCCTGGGCCATGTCCTCACCCTGGGTTGTGTGGGGCAGAGGAGCCCACGATGAGGATGAAGCCCAAATTCCCCAGTCAGTGCTGGGTCCGTGGTCAGGGCACCAGCAGTTCTGTTGTAATTAATAGGTCCTTGTAGTGCAGGACTCTTTGTCTGGGACTATAGGGATAGGGCAAGGGGTGATGGGTTCGAACTGAAACAGGGGGAGTTCTGGTTGGATCTAAGGCAGAAGCTGTTCCCTGGGAGGGTGCTGAGGCGCTGGCACAAGGTGCCCAGAGAAGCTGTGGCTGCCCCATCCCTGGCAGTGCTCAAGGCCAGGTTGGACACAGGGGCTTGGAGCAAGCTGCTCCAGTGGAAGGGGTCCCTGCCTGTGGCAGGGGGTTGGAATTGCATGATCTTAAGTTCCTTTCCAACCTGAACCATTCCATGATTCTATGACTGTTAAAGGATGGGCTGCAACTGAACAGCAGGTCCATAAATAGGAATGACTTACGAATGCCTCTGGGAACTCTTGGAAAACCCTTGAGGTAAGACACAAAGAGCCAAGCTGATGCTGCCCCTCCATCCCAGACAGTCTCCTCCAGGCCACCTTGTCTCACGGTGAAAGAGCTCTTTCATGCTTTATGTCAGCAAAGTCCTGAGTGTGCGTCAGGACCCTCCCCAGCACAAACACAGGCTGGGGGGGGACTGGATGGAGCAGCCCTGAGGAGAAGGATCTGGGGGTGTTGGGTGAGGAGAAGCTCTCCATGGCCCAGCTTCAGTGAGCGCTTGAGCCCAGGACCCCCCTATGTGCTGGGCTGCACCCCCAGAGCAGGAGCAGCAGCTCAGGGAGGGGATCCTGCCCCTCTGCTGTGCTTGGGGAGACCCCCCTGCAGCCCTGCTCCAGCTCTGGGGCAGCAGCACAAGAGGGACCTGGAGCTGTTGGAGCGAGGCCACAGGAGGCCATGGAGCTGCTCCTGGTGGAGCAATCAGGGCAGTTAAACTGCTCTGTACCACTGGCCAGGGCTAATTCTTCCTTCATAGAGGAGCAGCCCTTTGCCAGCTGTGAGCATCCTGTGTTAGCTCAGGAAACACTGGGGCAGAGCAGTGTCCCAGTTAAGTGAAACGTATTGTACTTAATAGCTAAAAGAAGAGGATGTTCCAGATATTTAACACTTCGCTGGCTGCAGCCTCTGAGGCATGCACTGAGATGCTCAAGGCTCGTCTCCTAGTGATGAGGATCTTTAAAAGCCCGGAGCCTGTCTCCAAGGCACCAGCTCCAGCCTCCTTGTTACAAACATCACAGTCAGGATTTAGAACAGCTCCTATTTTCCCTAGAAATACTCTCACATGATGCCAAGAAGTTAAATTTGGTTCTCGAGCTCACCCCCACCTACATCCACACAGCTGAGAACTCCCTTCTACCTCCAAGTCTTACTATTTTGGTGTCTCCTGGATGGCCCCAGCTCTCAGATCTGATGATTTGGGGGAAATTCCTGCTTTTATTTGGGTTTTTTTTTGTATTGGGTTGTGGTTTTTTCATAGATGCTGCCTCTTTACAGCTGAACAGAAATGCTTTAAATGCCAGCCAGGGGAATTACAAGCTGGAGTCCATGGGATGCTTGACTCAGTATGTCTGCCCCCCACCCCAGGACCGGCTCCCGCTCCATCCACTGGGTCTCCAGGCTGGTCCCATCCCTTGGACCTGGCCAAACTTGAAACCTGCATGAGGATTTCATCCTCCCTTCTGAGAGGAGGCAAGCAGAGGCTGCACTGCCTGTGGGGCTGCCTGCTTGCAGGGGTTTGGAGTGGGAAGGAGGGGGTTTGGAGTGCTCTTACTTCCTCTCCTCCAGGTTGGCGTTGGGATTCTTCATCTCCATTAAGGCGCAGCCAAATTTCTACAGGGAAGAAACAAGAAGAGGCCATCAGCTGTGCCAGGCCCTGCAGGGAACAAAGCACGACCAAAGCCTGGGCCATGGCTCTGATCTCTGCTTGCTGTTCCCAGCAGCCTGCAACGCTGTTGTACAGGGGCTGGACAAGGTCATAGCTCCCCAGCCAAGGGGCTGGCCCCTTTAGTGTGACACTGACAGCAGTTGTACGGGATGGATTTAGCAGCAGCTTAGTTACTTGTCTCACAGCAGGGAATAAGTGGATAACCCTGTTTCAGAGCAGGCTGGAGGCAGGCACACACAGCACCAGGTATCACACAGCTTCTGGACCTGTATTGTGCCATTCCAGCTCCGGCTGAGCAAAAGGAGGATGCTTCTCCCCATTGTCTGACCCCTGCCTGTGTCCCTCTTGTAGTAGTCACCCATCCCTGTGCTCTGTCCTACCTCTCCATTCTCAGGTGGATCTCCATTGCCAAAGGTGCTTGTGACCACCAGGACCATGGTTTCATGCTCTAGGTGCACAATGTCATACTCATCCATGGACATCACCTGGAAGAGATAGAGATGTTAACAAAAGGCCTTTGATGGGGAGATCTACCAGCAGCCAGTCTAGATCCCAGTCCCTCTGGGAATGGGAGCAGCATATCCTTGCTGACTCCATGCCAATGCACTACCAGGGATCTCCACACAGGGAGGATGAGAACAAGAGCCTCAAGAAATACAGACAAAGCATGGGCTATCACCTGGGAGGCAGTAGGCATATGTATGCCACAATGCCTGCAGGAGAATTAGCTGGAAATAACTCCTGTGCAGGCTCCAATCTGGACTCAAAAGGCCATATCCTGGGAGTTGCTTCCCTCGGAAGCTGGGAAGCTCCACATGCCCTGAGCCATGTATTTCCTGAGGCCACTCAGATGCACACACACCCTCGCTGGGGCTGGGATCAGGGATCTGGGACCGTACCTTGGCATCGAAGGCGTGCTTGAAGATCTCACACAGAGTTTTTGCATAGACCTGTGACTTCCCTGTCTCGGTAGCGTACAGGATGGTGGCTTTGACCCTCTTGGCCATGGCCTGTCCCATCAGCTTGGCTGAGAACTTCACAGCCCTAGGAAGTAAGAACAGACCCTGGTAAGAATCCTATGGAGCCAGGCTGAGAGAGCTGGGCTGGGGCAGCCTGGGGGAGAGAAGGCTCCTCAAGGGGAGACCTGAGAGCAGCTCCAGGGCCTAAAGGGGCTGCAGGGAACCTGGAGAGAAAGGGGCTTGGGCCAAGGGCCTGTAGGGCCAGGCCAAGGGCAATGGCTTGAACCTGCCCCAACAGGGGAGCCTGAGCTGAGCTCTGAGGCAGAAGCTGTTCCCTGNGCCTGTAGGGCCAGGCCAAGGGCAATGGCTTGAACCTGCCCCAACAGGGGAGCCTGAGCTGAGCTCTGAGGCAGAAGCTGTTCCCTGGGAGGGTGCTGAGGCGCTGGCCCAGGGTGATGGCCCAGAGAAGCTGTGGCTGCCCCATCCCTGGCAGTGCTCAAGGCCAGGTTGGACACAGGGGCTTGGAGCAAGGGGCTCCAGTGGAAGGGGTCCCTGCCCGTGGGAGCAGGGGTTGGAGCTGGAGGAGCTTGAAGGTCCCTTCCAACACAAACCAGGCTGGGACTCCATGATTCTATGGTAAGAGAACCTGCTTCCCTGTTAGTGCCTCTAGCCCAGACTGTTCACACCAATTATTTATCATTAAATGAACAGCCTGCCTTAAAAAGCTGCAGCATCACCTTGTTGTTATTGTTTATGCCAAACAGGGAAGCAATGGAGGAGCACATTCATCCTGACTTCTCAGAGGGGAAGACTGGATGGGGGAGCTCGAACACATGAAACACCTGAGTGGGTGTAAGGAGGAAAATGCTAAACCAGGTGTGGGGATGAGCTTTCTGCAGGGACAGAGCAGAAGAACCAGGGGCAGCAGCTGCTGAAAGCAGTGACCATGTAACCTCAAAGGAAAAGCTGGAGACCAACCGCAGATGAAGCTGCAGGATGAATGGTGCCTTCTCCTTCTCTCCATGTCTTTCCATCCTCCCTGGCTGCCTTTCCGCAGGAGCTGCCCTAGCCAAGCAGTCGCTCCTGTGCTCCACACATCACACACAGAGCCCCGAGGCACTGAGGGGGGCAGATGGAGCTGTCTGCAGCCCCTTTGATTTGCGCTCCAGCCATGCTATGAACTTTACCGAGAGGAGCAGCCCTCCCGAGGCTCAGAGCTTGCACGTTCACTCAAGGGCTATGTCTGGCCGCTGCCTCCTGTGCCTGCAGTCGTGACTGGATACAGCTACTCCAGCCTTCCCCACTGGCTCAGCTCTGACAGCAGGGCAGAGGGGCTCTCAGAGGTCACTGGCCCCTGTAATCCTGGCCAAGGTGATGCAGCGCTAGAAACACTGCCTCCTTGTCTATGCTGGCGCTGCAGGCTGGGGTGGCATCAGTGGGCCAAGTTGGTTGGTTTAGGGCTGTTCATAATCATGTAATTTGCTGCTATACAAACACTCCTCCGTGTAGTTCTGCACATTAAAGTTGTCCTTTTGCTTTCCCATGAGGGTACTGTCTCTTTTCCCTAGAACTTACACTGGCCCCAGGGGAGGGAAGGGGCAGGTTTGAATGCTGTGATTTAGCTGGAACCAGCACAGCCTGTCTGAACAGGCATCAAAATCATGCTGCGACCAGTGCCAAGGCCTGCTGGGCTTGGTCCATCACCTGATTAGCTCAGATCCAGGGAGGATTAATGGTGAATTACAGGAATAATTCCTTTCCCTGCATCAGGAACAGTGGAGATTTGGGTTTGAATTACCTGCTCTGCTCACATTTTTATAAAGCCATTTATCAATCACACACACAAAAAGCATTGTTTCTCCTAACTCAATGGCTCCATCCATCTTCCTGCGCTCTCCACCAGCCCCAGGCTGCAGCCCAGCCCCAGGCACCAGTGTCAGCTTAAGGAGCACATTCATCAGCTGCTGATCGTGTTTATGGATGCTCCACAGAAAATAGCTTACAGAAGGTGACAGCTGACGAGTGGGAACAAACTGATGGCAGAGACTAGGGGAAACTGAAGCGTAGGGAGATGCTGTGAACAGCACCAGGCCTCCTGCCAGCCTGGCCATGGATACCAGGGCAGACCCAGCCCTTCCCAGCCTTGGCACGGGGCTCTGCTGCTGTGGAGCCAACAGCTCCTACAACAGCCTCAGTGCCAATGGCCCACAGGGGAGGCTTTTGGGCCAGGATCAGCCAAATGACACTTCATTCCTACATCCCTCCTGACTGGATGCTTTGGCAGGGGAGAGGGATGCGCGTGGTCCGTCACTGGGGGTCAACTGGCCATCAAGTGTGAATCTCAGCTCAGCCCTGACCCATCTGCTACCTGTAAATAGATTCCTCATTTCTATCTCCCTCCAGCTCCTTGCAGATGGGGTGTTTGGAGGTTTAGACACACGCTGGAGACCAGTGCTCCTCAAGTAGCTAAGAAGTCAGCAAGAGAGATACGGACACAGGTTTCATCTTGCTATTACCAGCATGAACAGTGCTGTGGGTGATCATCAGTGGGTGATTTCACTGCCCCAGGAGGCTGTAATATACCCCCCAAAAGTGAGAAAGCCATTCCTGGCCATTGAAGACCCTGTTACTAGAGCATGAACCAGCTTGGGAGAAAAGACCATATGCAACATCTGGTATTCACCTGCCCACACACCTTTTGGTGGTCTAATGGGACATTCAAAGGGCTGCTTGTTTCTCCAAATGTCCCTATGGGCAGCTTAAGATCCAGGCTCACAAGCCATGAGTTCGCACACATCTGAAGGGTAGCACTGTCAAACAGCATAACAAACACTGCTGCCCATAACAAGGATCAGCCCCAAACACCCCAGGGCTTTCCAGACCCACTGGTACTTACTTTGCTAACTTCTTAAAGCCAATGGCCCTCTTCTTGGTGGGTGTCCCATTGACACCTTTCCAGACATGGGTATTCCAAGGGTCCGGCTAGGAGAGAGAAGAGCAGCAGCAGCTGATGGGCAGTGATCAGAGCATTAGGACATGCTGTAGCCACAGCACTAGCTGGCTTATACACAGCTTTCCATCTCATGTATAGGTCCCTGGTCCTTGGAGCCTCAAGGATCATGGCTCCAGGGTTTCTTGTGGCAGTCGGACAATAGAAAATGAACACAAAAACTGCAATATAATAAAACCTTGCTGGCTTGTAACAGTATCTGGGCAAATTCTTCCCTCTGAAGTAAGCATTAATAGGCAAAAAGAAGGCAGGCAACACTAAAAAGGGAGATGGGATGGACACAGCTCCTTCCCATCCCCAGCCCACAGGTTGGGTTTCTTATCCCAAGAGGCCCTGTGGGAAGAGGAGGCAGCTGAAGCAAGGAACAAGCTCACAGAAGCTAATTCAGTGCCCTCAGAGTCTGCAATCAGGGCCAGGAACCATCAGGGCTCCTGAGGGATGCTTATAGAAATGAACACAGACTGCTCCTGGTTTGTGGCTGGTCCTTAAGGGCTCTTGACTAGAGGTCACATTGTGTGAAAGTCAGCGGAGCAGGGATGTTGGCTCATGAGGGTGTGTTTGCTCTGGGGCCTTTTCCCCGTGCTCTGAAGTGTTAAATACTCCAGCATTGCATCCTGATGCTTGGCAGGAGCCCTCCCCATCAAACTGCTGGATCCCTGAGCTGGCAAGAGCCATCCGCTACAACCCGGATGCTGTAGAGAGGAGGATACAGAGACCACCAGGTCATTTCCTCACCCATCCATCAAAGTGCCAAACGCAAAGGGAGGAGCTCTGCTTGGCCCAAGGGTGAAGGTTGGCACCTGAGGTGTCCTGTATTCTCATAGAGGGGCAAAAAGCCATTGCCTTGGGAAAAGGTGTAACATCCAGGGGGTCATTACACTACATTAGGGGTGTACTACATCAATCACACTTGTTCATGGACTTCACTGCGTGAAGGGACAGCTTGTTGAAGGGATTAGATAGTGTCCCCCTTCTGCATCTGCAGAGCTCCAGCTCCCACTCTGCTTCTGGCTATCCCTTTGGGCATGCAGCACTGGTGGAAGGCAGGGTGCAGACAGTACCTGGTACTCAAAGGAGGGTGTGAGACGATAGTTGAGCATTTCCTGATGGAAAACTGGGGTGATGCTGCCCGACATGGGAGGGACAATCCACACCCAGTCAGCAGGACAGCCCCCACGGCATCGGTACTCATTCTCCATGTGCTTGATAAAGGACTCGGTGGCTGAGTGGTGATCCACAATGGTCACCTTGTCGCTCTGTTGAGAGGAAAGAGAGCAGAGCCATCAGCTCTGGCTTAATTCACTCCAGAAGGCAACAACCAGGATTTAAAGCCAAGATTTTACATTTGGAGCTGTTCAAGTCAAACATTCCTCACTCCCATGGTCTTACAGGACTGTACCTTTGGAGATGACCCTGGTCTTCCCAAGCAGGCTGTAAAGCCGCCCTAGTCCTTCCTGAATAGATGTGCTATGGGATGCTTGTTCCTCCTGTTCTTTGTCATGGGGCAAGCAAAGACTAAGATGGCATTGAAGGGGATGGAGCATCCTCTGCTCAGCCCCTTGGGGAGCTCTTTCATGGCTTGCCCAACTCAAGGAGCAGCTCTGATGTAGTTCCCACCCTCTGAAGTTGGGTTGCCAAGGACTAGTTTTGCTACTCAACCTTTAAGTAAAGGCTGGGGGAGAACCTGGGCCAACTCTTGCTTCATGAACAGGAGAGAAGGGCTGGATCTTGCCCCCTCGGGGCGCTCCCTCTGGACCAGCAGAGCTCAGATGCTGCTAATGCTGTGCTTGCAACATCCAGGCCACAGAGATCATTACATTTCACCACAGGCTCCTGGAACAGCCAAAAACTAGGAGGACACAGCCCAATTTCAACCGAGTGCATCAGCTGGCATTGTCCTTGCAGGGATGTCTCCATACTTGGCCCATCCAGTCCCTGCATCCCTCAAGCCTGACCCAAACAAACCCAAGTCCTGCTGCTCAGTTACCTGGAAGCTGTACAGCACAGCAATGTTGATCTCCACCAGGGCCTGGTCCTTCCACAGCGAGGAGGTTTTCCTCATATCCAGGTTCATTTTCTTGGCCACTTGCTGCAATGAAACATAGCAGAGGGTGAACATTTGTAATGGCCAAGAACCAAGACCAGCACACTTGCAACAAAGGGCTGACGTTGTGCCTTCCTCTGAGAGGACGTGGTCCTGCCTTTTCCTCTCCATGGCAGGAGTGTGGCCAGCCTGGCCTCCCTTCCTCCCCTAAGCACAAGAAGGTAACTAAATGCTGTCATCAAGAGCAGCTGCTCCCTATGGGAGGAGAGGAAGTAGGTGGGTCTGTGAGATGGAGCAGGAGATGGAGGTGATCCATGAACTGGGAGGAGCAGACGCCTGCACCCTCCCCATGTCTCCATGCTGCTCACAAGCTCCATTCATCCTCAGCCTGTTTCTTCTACGTGGAGTCCTTCCCCCAGGCACTGTCACAGATGGACACGTGTACACACACTCGCTGCCACCCCTCTGGTTTCCAAGTGACTGGGAGGGATGCAGCCCCTCCAGCTAACACAGTGTGCCCCTTGGAAGGGCAAAGGAGCCACCCTTCATGGGTGCAGACCCCTTGCATCTGCACCTCCTCTTGGCATTGTCACTAAGTCATGCTAGAGCATCCCTGAGGATGAGTCACCAAGTGTCTCAGCACCCTCTGAGCCCCCCTACATCTTAGCACTTGACCAGGTGCCTGCTAATCCACAAGGTCCTAAGGGGAGCTCAATAGACACCACACTTGCTTGAGTTAGATATTAGCTGGCCCCATAGGTCACAAAACCCATCACAACCTCCATACATCAGTGCCCTATCTAAGGGAGACTTGGATGTCCTGTTACTCTCCTACTCGAGACAATGCTCTCCTGGTGTCCTGCCTGCTCCCCAGTAACTTCATGCACCCCAGGAGCCCCTGATCAACCCAAGGAAGGGGAATTACCTCTAGTATGTTGTAGCGAGAGTTATCACAGTAGTCCCGGACCCCAATCTCTGTGCCCATGTACCAGCCACTGAAGGGGCAGGCAGAAAACTCCAAGCCACCAATCTCAAGGAGCATGTTGGAAACTGCTGGCAAACCATACCACTTGAGGCCCAGGTCCTTAAACCATTCAAACCTGGTGGGATACAACAGGCATGGAATGGAGGAGGTTACTTTGCCATCAGCCACCATGAGAGCAGAATGCTTCCTCAAAGCAGAATCTCCCTTAGGGGCTGTTTATAGGGAGAAAGTGATACATCAGGCATTGGAACAGGCTGCCCAGGGCAGTGGTGGAATCACCATCCCTGAAAGTGTTCAAGAACCATGTAGATGAGACCTTCAGTGCCATGGGTTAGTGGTGGCCTTGGCAGTGCAGGGATAAAGGTTGGACTTGACGAGCATAAGGGCCTTTTCCACCCTAGTTGATTCTATGATCAGGACTGTTACAGAGTGGTGTAAGTCCTGGGAAACATCAAGAAAAGGGAAACCAACCCTGGGACAAGGGCACAACTTGCTTTCCACCTGCAGGCTCTGCCAGGCTTACATCAGAGTGGAGGAAAGACCTGGAAGAGGGTCTTGGGTCAAGCATCCAAGCCATGGCAAGGAAAGGCCAAGCACAGGAGATAGCTTAGGGTGAAACCAGGTGGGCTCAGTCCTGCTGATCCTCAGCTTTGGGGCTTACTCTGACTTACTTGGGATGTCGGATGGGCACTTCCAGCACGAGCTCTGGGGGGATTTCAAAGAGCTCTGGGTCATTGCCGTTGGCTTGGAGGAGCAGAGGCAGGATGTCAAAGCGCCCATGTGGTGCCTTCCATCCCTGCTGAATGCAGATCTATGGGAGAAACAAAGATGGGGTTCAAGCATTATGGGCAGGGAGTTGTATGGCACTGAATAAGGTCTCTTAACAGCACCTCTGCTCAGCCCTTACGGTGGAATAAGAACCTCCATCCAAGGGAGCTACGATGTGGGGTTGCCTGTCATAGCCAAACCTGGCCAAGTCAGGGGGAACTGGAGTGAAAATGAGCCTAGAACTAGACCCTCAGGGAGGATCATGCTCTGAAAATGCTGCTTGTGCCTGTAATGGTGAAGGAGAAAAGGGGTGAGAAGAGCAGAGTGGTTTGGGAATGACTGTGCATTGGTGCTGTGCAGGCAGCAGCACAAGGCAAAGCTCAGCTCCAATCCCCACTGGTCCAGGTCAGTGGAGGGCACACATCCTCCTGCAACAGCTCCGCCATGAAATGACCCCATCTTAGTGAAAGGAGAAGGAGAGAAAAGTCTTTCAGTACTACAGGAACAGCTTTTATTCCTGGGGAATTATCTAAGGGCAAAACAAATGCAGCTTCACTGCAGTGGATGTGACAAACCCTGCTTGTCCCAGCACTCTCCTTCCTGCTGGGATGGCCAGGATGCATGCTCCCACCAGCCCGTGGTGCCCAGGAGGGATGGATACAGCCTCTGTCAGGTATGGTGATGGTACCTCTGTCAGCTCCACGTTGGCAGGGTCTCCCAGGATAGTGCCATCGGGCTGCTTGTAGCCGGCGTACCGGATGAGCTGGGCATTCCAGATGCGGAAGTCGTGCTTGCCATCCGTCCGCTGCGGGAAGATGGTAATAGCAGATCTGGAAGGAAAAGGCCGGGGTTGTCAGAGGAAGCATTGTGGGGAAAGGTGCTGTCCTTGCCTGCACCACCTTGTGCATCACCTCTGCTCGTGCCCTGGGTGAGCCCCAGACATCTATTGCACTCCTTTCACTAGAGGATGCTGAGGCCAAGTGTGCTCCAGCTCTGGAATGTGGGGTGTTCCCAGCAGCTTAGCTCCAAGCAGAAGCTGGCTGCTAAGATGAAGGTTCAGACAGAACTGGAGAGCAATCCATGCTCTGTGTTTAATGCAGCAAATGGGGAAGAGGAATAAATGGAAAGGAAAATCTGTGGCTTGAGATCCCAGAGAGAGGAAGGAGGAATACCCTTGGGCCAGCAGGACACCTTCCCTTGATATTGGGTCCCTCTATAGCTCCACAGGAAAGGAGCTGGCTACAACCATCCCGCTGTGCAAGGACTGCTAAAGGAGACACCGTCAGCTGGGTTGAAACACAACCAGAGGCCCTCAGCCCTAAACCCTGGAGACTCCCTGGTACCCACCTGAGGTTCCCTTTGTTGGTGGCGTATTTGATGTGGTTGCAGATGTAATTGAACATCCCATGGGCTGTGGTGCAGTCCCGGGCATCAAACACCTGAAACAGTAGAAGCAATTGTGGTGATGCTACAGGATGCTTTGACTCCTTAGGACAGAGCCAAGCAGAAGAAACACAGCACAGAGAAAGCTCTAGATACCACCATGACTCGTTAGGTGTCCAAAGCTCCAGAACTATGTGTTCTCTGCCTGTACAACACTGGAATGTCTAAAGCAGCTGCCCCTTCTGCTTGGGGAGGTGAGTCATCTGCTCCTGAGGCAAAACCCTCCTCAGTCTAGTGCTCCCAACCTGTCACTTATCCACCAGCAGTTGGGTTTCTGCTGTTTGTCTCTTGAAGATCAAGATTCGAAGCTGAAATAGAGGAGGCGTCAGGTCTGAGGGGCACTGAGAGGATGGAGAACCATAGATTAGAATCATAGAATCACAGATTCTTAGTTTGTGTCGGAGGGACCTTTAGAGGCCATCTAGTCCAACACTCCTGCCATGAGCAGGGACACCTTCCACTAGACCAGGTTGCTCCAAGCCCCCTCCAACCTGGCCTTGAATGTTTCCAGGTATGGGGCACCTACAGAAGGATGGAGAAACCAGGGAAGAGGGTCAGCAGGAGGCTTGAGGACAATTTCTTGCAGATATAGCACACACACACACACCTCTCCGGATCCAGGTATGCCAAAAACAACAGTGGAAGAGAAGAGCTGAAGCTGGGAGCAAAGGCTCAGCCTCCTGGCCCCTTGGCAGCGCCTGTACCCTGCGTGAAGCAGCCACAGGAATTGCTCAGCAGCACTTGAGCTGCGTTCCAGGTTACAGAGGGAGACGTCATCTCTGTACCACGGGATTCCACTGGAGATACTCCTCAGAGCCTACTCTACGCTTCCAGCTGGTCAAAGGGCACTGAGCCAAATCTGCTTCTGCCATAGCAACTCTGTACCAAGGATGAATGTGCCCCGCTGCCTCTCTCCAGCAATAGTTTTGGAAGCAGCATGTAAGATACTGAAGCAGGATCTGATGTTGGAAAATGTTCTCTAGACAACCAGCTTCTGGTCGGCCCCTTTTCAGACACAGACACCTCAGCTCCACCTACCCCATAGAGGCTTTTCCAGCTCCTGCTCGCTTCCCAGCCTGTGCAGCCCCAAAGCTGTTGAGGAGAGCGGGGCTGCTGGGTGCTGGACACCCACAACTGTACCTGTGCCGTGCTTCCCCAAGTGTTTGCAGAGCAAGATTTGCCTGTCCAAAACTCCAGGGCATCCTTTGGCAGCCAACCTGGGGCTGGTGCTCACCTGCAGCTTGGACCACTGAATCCTGCCCACACAGCGGGCTGCGTTCCTCCAGGCATGCTTGGCTCCATAGATGAGCTCTGTGTCCCGCAGCTGGTAGGTATCAGTGGCTTCAATCTCCTTGGTCACTTCCTCCAGCCTTTCCATGTGGGCCTTGGAGCCAGATCTGCATGGGTGGGAACAGAGGAGATGGCAGCTGTTCAACTGAGGCACAAGGCAGGGAATCCTGCTGCTCTCCACCAGGGCATGAGTTCACAGAGTCATAGAACGGGTTGGGTTGAAGGGACCTTAAAGCTCCTCCAGCTCCAACCCCTGCCATGGGCAGGGACCCCTTCCACTGGAGCAGCTTGCTCCAAGGCCTGTGTCCAACCTGGCCTTGAAGCACTGCCAGGGATGGGGCAGCCACAGCTTCTCTGGGCTCACAGGGAACAGCTTGTGCCTCAGAGCTCAGCTCAGTCTCCCCTGTTATGGCAGGTTCAAGCCATTGCCCTTGGCCTGGCCCTACAGGCCCTTGTCCAAAGCTCCTCTCCAGGTTTCTTGTAGCCCCTTTAGGCACTGGAAGACTGCTAGAAGTTGTTTCTTTCTTAAGCATGTGTGTGCGCCTATATACACACATATATACATATACACACGTGTGTGTATATAGGGGCACACATATGCTTAAGATACGGATGAAGATATTAAGATACACTGTCAGATAATGGATGACTAAGTGCAAATGGGAAAAGTCAGCAATTTGCACAGGGGCACACACCAAATAGTACAAGTGAAGCTCCACTGCAGAAGCAGTGGCACGGTCTTACCCTGCTTTGACTCTCAAGTGTGAAAGACCAGATGATGTGTGACATCTCAGCATCAGCAGCAGCCTTGGACTGCGACATTCGCCAGCCAATGCTTACCTCTTTATAGAGGAGTAGTACTGGTCAATGAAGTCCTTAGCCAAGAGGAGCACCTCCTCTTTGGTCTTGGTATCTTCTGACTTGCGGACATGCTGGCTAGGAGTCATTACTGAGCCCATGCAGATCTGCTCAGTGCACGCAGTGGTCTGATGGGACAGAAGGAGACAAGATGTCTTGGGTTACTAAAGCACCTTTGGTTATATGAACTGGCTGGGGGAAGTCAGTGGTCAGCTCTGCAGAGGTTGGAAGCATCTTTGACAAACAGGAGCATTTCCAGCTTATTTGTTTTCACACCTATTAGTAATGTTGCTATTGGTAATGCTGCTCAAGCATGTGCAGACATAGAGTCATAGAATCATGGAATAGTTCGGGTTGGAAAGGACCTTAAGATCATCCAGTTCCAACCCCCCTGCCATAAGCAGGGACGCCTTGCACTAAACCATGCCATGCAAGGCTTCGTCCAACCTCATCTCTTGTCCTATCCTATATGGACAATTGGGTCTCACTAGATTCGTGCTCAGCTTGGTGTAAAGTCAAATGCTTTTCTTTATGTATCACAGGGGGACTTTCCTCTCACCCAGGGTATTACACCAGAGCTTTGACTCTCAACCTCCAGAGGCAAGACAACTGATCAGAATTCAGCCAGTCCTGCGCTTCCAGCTAAAGCCACCTTGGAAGCCCTGCGATCCGCTCCGTTGTGCTCAGGCAACTTTCAGCCAGGGCTACCCACAGTACTCACCATGGCCGTCTTGAGGTGCAGGGTGTCGTGGAGCACGGAGCCTGTCTCCCAGTTCTTGATCTTCACAAACCGTGGGCATTTGGAAGGACTCCCGTTCACCGTGTTCTTGGTCGGGGACTGCCGCCCGGATGGCGGAGGCTGGGCAACAACAAGAGCAGGCACAAGGTTAGAGTTCAGCAAGGAGATACAGAAGAAAGGGGTTGGATGAAGCCTTGGGTGGCACGGTTTAGTGTGAGGTGTCCCTGTTTATGGCAGGGGGGTTGGAACTGGGTGATCTTAAGGTCCTTTCCAACCATAACTATTCTATGATTCTATAAAGGTCGCAACAAGCGGCATCACGTATTAGCGGATGCCTGCACTTAAATCCTAGTGATAATACAGTGAGACAGGGTACAGGATCCAAATATTTGGCAGCATTTGGGATCTTACAATTGAGCAACCAACTCTCAATGCCACTGAGAAGTCATCTCCATTTACAGGAGACTCAAACCTGTAGAAGAGGAGTTAAAAACAGAGATAGAAGCGACTTAGAGGAGAATGTTTTGTTCAAGTTCCCCAGTGGATGACTTACCTCTAAAACGTATTAGATGTTTCTTTTTAAGGAGCATTTTAAGGAACATCACCTGCTCAGGTTTTGCATGTGCCAAGCTGATAGCAGCGCTGAGATAGAGCTAATTGTTCCTCTGAGCAAGCCAAAGGCACAACTCCTTTGATATCAACGCTAGGAGATCATAGGGATAAGGATGAATAAATTATGCAACAGGAGGGCTGCTGGATTATGCACAGTTACTTCAGTCTCAGCTCTGAAGCTCCAGCCCTCCCTGCTCCTCTGCGTCATGGTGTGCTCATCAGCACATCCCAAGCTATATGCCAACAAAAGGAAGAGCCTCAGCCAGCAGAGAGCTTGTAATGTGAAGAGCTGGCTGCAAGTGCTTGTGTTTGCACATGTTGTCACAGATAACATCTACCAGTTCTACTGTGACCCTTATTTGCCCCAAGCACTTAAACACTTAAAGAGCAATCAGTGTTGGCATGGGACAGTGGTCTGGAAAGCAGGGAATCCTGTAGGAATAAGAACATATAGTAGGGTGCAATCCACACATACAATCACAACGGTGTTACTGCAGGCTTCAAGGTGAGACCTTATCTCACACCAGAGCATCCTGTAAAAACCTGCTTATATTTGGCATCTCTTAAAGGCTTCCATCTCTGCAAATCAGGCTTGGACAGAGTTCTGATGTAGCCTTCCTATGTGAACCCTGTGGCTTGTGTCCCTTTCTAATCCATCTGCAAGGTTTGTTAAAGATGGCACCACCTCCAGCAGAGCTGTGCAGGGTCTCACCCTCCTTTGTGGTGGCCCTGGGCTCATGTCACGGTTGCAGCCCATGGCTGACAACAATGGTGTAAATCAGGATGTTACTGCCTGAAGGACCAAGTGAAGAAGAGCCAGGGCATGGTGGAAGGAATTCATGTTTCAGAACAAACACTTCTGGTGGCGAACAAAGACCCAGGAGGGAAGCAACAGGGGCCACAAGGATGGCAGAAGCAGATGAGGCTCCAGACCCAGCTTTGCCAGGCAGAGGGCTGCTCTGATCTTCTCAAGCAGAATGATGCCTGACTGATTGTGAGACAGATGCAGCACCACTGCATTGCCCTGGTGGCAATGTTGCTCCTATTTTTTGCCTAGTCCTTGTTTTTACCATATGTTCCATATTCTTCCTCCCAGAAAACAGGGATTTTGCTGTCAAGTAGCCTGAGGCTCACAGTGTAATACTGTGCACTGAAAGCATACACTGGGAGCAAGGGGCAAAGAATGGAGGCAGAGGGAGAGCTCTGCCCCTCACCCCTTGGTAGGACCCTCTTTGGTCCTCATAGCAGCTGAAAGCCGCTCTCTGCACACCCTCAGGCTATGCTGTCACGGGTCTCTGCAGCACTCCTCATGCCACAAACCCCATGAGCTTCCTGAGGAACGTTTGAAGTTCTAGGCCCTGAAGCCAGATGACTGCCCGGTGGATCTCAACTTCTCTTTTCCATGCTGCAGGAAGCAAACACAATACTTCACATACAGCTCAGAACCACTAGGAAATAATAAAGGCTCGTAAACGTGGTCCTGGAAAAGCACTATTTTTAAGGTGGGGGCTTTTCTTTTCAGTCTTGTGGAATCTGGCCTGAATTATGGCAGTTCCTGGCTGTTTCTTTGTACTTGTTTTATGCTTTCAAGGAAATTAAACCATTCTTGAGCCACCAACAGCATCCTCTGCTCTCTGAACCAACCTAGGCCACCCTCAGGACCATGGGGGATAATCTCCCACCTTCCTTCTGAGTGTAATTGCTCAGAGCAGCCCTGTGAGACTGGCAAAACATAGCTGAAAACCGCTGCTGAGAAACCCCAAACGACCCAAATCCTCCCCCTTACCTCCACCTGAGAGACAGGGACTGGAAGTACCAAGCAGAAAGTGCTGCTTATATCCGGCATCACCCTTTTATTCTGTGTTAGTTTTGATTTGCTGATGGGGTTTCAATGCAGCTTAGGAGGCAAGCTGCTAAACAGCATCTTGCTGGAGCAGGTATGAGACGAGCCTATGTTATGAATCCAGATGTAGCAATGATCCTTGGATCCTGGTGGACACAGGCTGTTTAACATCTGCTTGCAGATGTTCTACCCTAAACTTCTCTCAGAGCTGCTCCCTTTCCTTTCTGTCTTTTCCATGCAGGAACTAGCAAAGTGTGAATCCTTGCTGAAAGAGGGTCACGATGGAATGCTGCGTGCTGAATCCTTAGGATGCCAGCCAGACTGGAGCAGCAAAGGAGACACCACCTACAAGAAGCAGAGGTGCCAGGTCTGGCAACCACAGCACAGAGCAGCTATGGAGAGAGTGACACCCAGGAGAGACTGGGAAGGAGCTCTGTGTGTGTATGTGTGTATTTGCCTTCCCACACGGCAAAACTGAAGCCAAACACTACCCCTGGTTCTGTCAGGGAGGTTGTATGAGCTCTTTTCATGCTTTAATTAGGCAGCTGCAGTGTTAGTGACTCAGGAGTGGGACAAACGGAGAGACTGATGCAGCAGTCGGGGCGCACATGCATTATGCAAACATCTTTTACAAGGGAGCGTGGTGGCACTTATCGTCAGCACGCAGCTTGGGAGCTGTCTGAGCTCTTACAGACACAGGGGAGAAACGCACCCAGCCCTGGGTGCTTCTTGGAACCAGAACGACAGGGAGCATCCTCCTTGCTGCAGACCTGAGTGAGCTCTACAGGTCCTCAGCCTTCCTCCTGCTTCCCACTTGGACTTCAGGAGCATGTGTTGTCCTGCTGAAGTTCATTGGCTGCAGGAGGACAAGGTCTGCAGTGTTAGGCCAGGTCATAGATATGATAGAGTCATAGAATCCCACCCTGGTTTGGGTTGGAAGGGATCTTAGAGCTCCTCCAGCTCCAACCTCTGCTCCCACGGGCAGGGACCCCTTCCACTGGAGCAGCTTGCTCCAAGCCCCTGTGTCCAACCTGGCCTTGAGCACTGCCAGGGATGGGGCAGCCACAGCTTCTCTGGGCCATCACCCTGTGCCAGCGCCTCACAGTAAAGTATTTCTTCCTTATCTCCAACCTAAATCTCCCGTTTAAGTCTGAACCCATCACCCCTTGTGCTATCACTACAGTCCCTGCTGAAGCTTTGAAGTCCCTCTCCAGTCAGCCCCTTTAGGCACTGGCAGCTGCTCTAAGGTTCTCTTCTCCATCTATTGTCATGCTGACATTTCCTTCCAGCCTGCATTAACCCCACTAGCTGGAAGTGTGGGTTTTTTGCTTTTATAAAGCTGTAAATCATCCTTGCAAGAGTGGAGCTGACATGACTCCCTTCCCCTCCTAGCTCCATGGACAAACACACCACTGGTTACCCTAGAGCTCCTAACAAATCAATCCGTGTGGGCTGAAATAGGACTCACGTAGGACCTGGGCTGGTGCAGTCACAGCATTTTGCCATCACTCAGGTTTAGGGCCAAGGGGAATTGGGCTCCTGGGAAACAAGCAAAACACCCTGCCCAATTTTGCAAGAAACAAGGGATATGTATTGATGCCCAATAGGTCTTTCAGCTTCTTATTATGAGCCTCAGCCAGCGTTCCCCACCTGGCCAAGCTGTAAACCACACCAAATCCTGCTGGGAAGGACAATGTGTATGAAAAGCTCACACTTTGCTTGGCCTTTCCCTGTGTTCACAGTAGTTACTGCTGCTTACAAGGAGTTCAGTTGCCTTGACCGCATGCAGCCCTAGGGAATGACTGCGGGAAGCATGAGGGAAAACCCAAGCTGCCTTCAGAAGTGCAGGCACATCGATTTGGGGATAAGGAGGATTAAAAGAAAGCTGCATATCTAGTGGGAAAAAAAAAACCCTAAAGAGTCTATTAGCAGCTTAAGACTGGGAGGTTTGGCAGCCCTTACACAGAGGGAAATTAAGCTCTGAACATAGAAGGTTATAAAGCGCTTATAGTAACAGACACCTACATGCAAGGAGCTTAGTGAAGGAGGCAAGACAGTGTCTTCCCAAAGCTGGGGCAAAGGGACCAGAGCCGTGACCTGTCCTTTGGCAAGATGGGCTCATGATACCTGCCACAGTGCATTAACCATGCAGCAGGACATGGGGCTGCCTAGGGACATCTCTCCAACAGCTGAGCAAAGGGTGATGCAGCGTTTGGATACACCCAACTGTGTGTAGGATGATAACCACCATAAAGTTGTTTATGCTGCTGGAAGACCTGGCTGCAGTCCTGAGCTACAGCCAGGCAAGGTGGAAATAAGCTCCCAACTGCATCTAAGCATCCAACCAGGTTGGTTAAAGCCATGCAGCTGGTCTGTCATGGACAGGAGTATCTCAGCTGCCATCGCGTTCATCAACACCTTCACAGTGGGTCTCCAGCGCTGTGAGTGCTGCAAAAGTGGACGTGAACTTTGCATCGAGATGGTCCTCAGACTGGTCCCCGTGTCCTGCACTGGTGCTCATTAATCCCATCAGGGAGACACATTTGCCTGAACATGCTTGGCAGTGCTCACACACGTCATGCTTTTCCCAAGGTGATCCTTCTGGCCTGGCAGGGTCTGCCTTTACGTCTCTGGCTTTGCTACAAACGGGGACCTAATCCCCTTTTGACAAGGAAGCCTGAGAATTTATGCCTCTGGAATGTGAGAAGATGAAAGGCACCGTACAGCACATTATCTGAAGTGCTCTATTGAATTACCATCATATGAATCCAAACGGCTGTAACGACGCAACTTGGCTCTTAGCCACAAAGACAGACAACAGTCCCAAAGGGAGGTGTCAAAGTCCTGGTCCCTGTGCTCCCATCCCAGTCTGATGGGACCCTCTCCAATGACCTATACCCTGTTTACACCACGGGGAATTTGGCTTCATTCAAATGGTCTCTGTGCTCCATCCACTGCAGCTCTTGGGATCAAAGGCCTTCAGGGTAGCACGTGTAGTCCTTGCACGTTCTCTGTGGTGTGAGAGCCCACCAGGATGTGTTATGTACCCCCCAAACCCTTTTCCCACCCAAACCAGCACAAACCGTGGGCTCTTACCTGCTCTGCTTCGGAGTAGGGGTTGTTCAGGACCACAGGCACGTTGCTCTTTCCCCACAGGTCACCGAGGACACGGTCGTTCTCCATCCCGGCCGGCAAAGCTTTCTGCAGCTTGTTTTCCCCTTCCCTGAAACTGAAGGGTTAAAAACCATAGGGGTCAGCAGGCTGGAGGGTGGCTGGGTGCCGGGACCATGGGCCAGCTCCCGGAGTGGTACCTCCGGGATGTGCTCCAGCTGTTTCCCACGAAGGAGCAAAACCTCGCGCATCGCCCTGCAGGAGGGGAGGAAATGCTCTGCCTCGGCCAAGGCGATGAATCACCGTGGCGAAGGCGATCCAAGCCCAGCACAAATCCTGCTGCATAGGCAAGCACACTGCTTGCAAAACAACAGGAAACCCCTGCCCAACGCCGCCTCTCCACACCAGAGCCTTTGCACCCCAAAACCAAGCTGGAGCCCTGTGAAAGCAAGCATGGCGCTGGGGGAAGGAGAGCCGCACGCGCTTGCAGCTGCAAAAATCTCATGGTGAAACCTCATAGCAAAACCAGCTGGTGTTTATGAGCAAAGAGAGAAAGAAATAAGCCAAGGAAAAATAGGTGGCTCCCAGGAGGAAGAGACAGCAATCTCTCTTCTTCCTGACCTTTAGAGATGCTGCAAAGGCTGGTGAGTGCAAGCGATTTTCCTTAAGCAAACTGATGGATTGCCTCCACAGAGGATGTTGGTAAGGTTGGGGGACTGAGGACCCCCCCAGCTTGAGCTGGTGCAACTCATGGTGCCCACAGTCTACCACGCACGTCTTGCCTGGGGAATGTACCATGGGATGTCAGGGAGGCTGTTAAATGCCATCGAAGCAGGTGATGGAAAACCACTGCCATATGAGCCCACAGGAAGGAGAAAAACAAATGGGGTTTAGAGACAGGATAGTCAGAGAAAGGAAGCTGTGCCATCCACACCGACGGTGCCAACCACTGTGGTGAGGCCACACGTAGGAAAGAGCACCATGGGTTTAACTGCACAGGCCACAGGCCAGGATGGGTGCAGCCCTGCGGCTCGCAGCCACCCTGCCCTTGCCCAACAGACCATCTAGGTAATGTGCTCTGGCAATTGCTTTGCTCCTGCTGTCAGCTCTTGCAAGTCTTCCAGATGCCCACTGAAGTCAATAATGAGCCTTCCCATTAATGATGGTGGGCTTTGGGCACCGACCAAAGTAGGACACTCACACTCAGGGCACAGCTCACCCCAACTCAACCTTTTGATACCGTCACAGGAAGACACAACACGTACAAGATAAATTCCATTTCAGAGTCCTCCTTGCCCCCCAGTTCGTACCCTTAGGAACAGTTTAAAGGAAACACTTCACTTAAAGATGGTATCCCTGTGAACTAGATTTTCTGTATGTTTTCTGCTTTTACAGAGCGATTTTCAGCTGCCAAAATATTACACTCAGCTCCTGGATACCTTCCAAACAACGGCTGCCTTAGGGTGCTAGTGGCCAGCTTGATGCAAGCAGGGAGGTACAGTGCCATAGAGACAGTTTCTATTGGGTTTTCTATGCCCCCCCTCCAAGCCCTGAAAGCTGTTCTTTTGTGACTTGGCTGCTACGAATACATGGAAGGGTTTCAATCAGATAAAGCACAAGAAACCCCACCCATTGCACCACACAACCACAGCCAAAGACAACAGGTCCTGGCTCTCTGCTGCACAGTGGAGGCACTGCCAGGAGCACTTGACACCCATGCAGGTCCCCCAGGGCTGGGGACAGCCATGTACCCACTAAGCCCTCTACCAGTCCATCCAAAGGGGAAGTTTGAGGGTCTCTGGGCACATCCAGCTTACCTCCATCTAGAGAATTCCCAGCAGCAAGACATGGAATTAGCAGGATGAACATTCAGCAAATCTAGCTCTTCCCCCGAAGGTAAGGCCAGCTATTAAATATCCCAGAGAGTACTAATTTCCATGGCTGCACATCCCTACCCTCTCACCCACGGCAGGTCAACACCAAGCCAGTGAGCACATGAAATGATAGGCATACATGAGCCATCTCTTGTAGCTGATGCTACAATGCTACAAGCACTTGTGAAGTTGTCCTCCCCATAACTGGCCCAAAACCATAGAATTAAAGAATCATAGAATCGTTTGGGTTGGAAAGGATCTTAAAATCATTCGGTTCCAACCTCCTGCCATGGGCAGGGACACCTCACACTAGACCACGTCACCCAAGGCCCTGTCCAGCCTGTCCCTGAACACTGCAAGGCATGGAGCATTCACAACATCCATCAGGAAATCAAGACACAAGCACTAAATCCATAAGGCAATAGAAGAAATACCTTTGCTTTACTGGTGCCTGGGACTTGGCAGAGGGAACCTGCTCCCAGGAGAAGCACAGTGCCTCGCCAGGGGCACAGCCTTTGCCTCTATGCAGACAGGAGATGCTTGGGCAGACAGACCCCAGCGTGCCAGGTATCCCACAGGCACCTCCAGAATGACACTGAGCACATGCCTGCAGGCGCCTGGCACAACCTGCTGTTTCCAGGAAGGTGCTTGCCTGTTTAAAGCCTGTCCAAACGGGTGTTTGATGACACGAGGGAACCTTGGAGAGGAATCCATCAATCGGCGGCAGCAGCAGCCGGAGGTCTCGGCTGGGAGGCAGCGTGTGGAATCTCATTGTCTGCACACCAGCAAAGCCATAAATGCTGCAACCTGTGCCAACCGCAGGGGAAAGGACCAGATGCTTGAATTAAGTCATCGCTGTAGTTGGCTACTTTGTGTATTACAAGTATTACTGGAGCAGAGCCCCATTGCCATTCACTGGCCCTGAGCATCACCCCACAGAGAGATGCATCATCCTGAGGAGCAGTGAAGCCTGGGTGGGCGTTAGAGGTTGAATGCTCAGGAGCAAATGCTCCACATCCCGTTGCGTGTTTGCCACAGGGGCAGAGAGCCTTGTGTAGTGCTATTCTTGATGAGCTGCATGACCACAAGTGCATGTCCCTGTGCTGAGCTAGCGCAGACCTCTCATGGATGAGGCTGCCCAGAAGCATCCAGCTCTGTCTTTTGGAGAGAGACAAAGAGAAAAGCCCATTCAGAGCAGCCACAGCCTCACCCAAGGCCTAGCCCTGATGGGAAAAGGACATAAAACTGATCAGCTGCTTCATTTTACAGGTGTTTCCTGCCTGTTTGCAAGCTCAGACTGGATCGGGATCTTTGGGGTAGGTTATTTTCCTCTCTTGACTTGGCTTCCCCAGTGCCCAGAAGAGACACAGGGTGACCCGGCCTATTCACATGAGGATGCTGCTCACATAGGCAAGGAGAGGGGCAGAATGGCCAAAACACTTGCCCAAGCTCAGTCTCCAGATACCGTTTCCAAAAGCACTTTATCAACAGGAGAGCCCAAAGGGCCATTCTCATGGGTTCCTGGGAGGCGATGAGGAGGATGCAGTTCCCCCTGGGCAGCCAGGTTGGACCCCTACAGGGAGCTGCCATGGAAACAGCCCCATCTGCAGCCACGCAGGGAAGAAGGGAGCTTGCCCTTGGCTCCCACAGCCTTTGGAGACACAAAAAGCATCCTTTTATAGTCTTTGAGGCACTGGAGGCAATGCTGAAGATGTGTCCTTGGATGTGCGTGTTTGAACTTTCCCAAAGGCCAGATCCTGGTTCCCGAGATCCCTCTCTGACCTGCTCCCAGATCTATTAAACACTGCCAGCAAGACCTCTCGGAGTCAGAGCAGGTTTTTTGGGAAAGGACCGCGTTTGAAGTTGTCTTTTGTTCCGAAAGCAAAATCTGTTACTTAAAAAAAGCAAGAGGAATCCTGCCCTCCCCCACTGGTGCAAAGGCAGAGCCGCGGATGCTGCCTCACCTCGGGAAGAGCATCTGGCTGTTGGGAGGAATGAGAGGCACCACTGTTTGCTTTGGACTAATTTGATGATGTTGCAGTGCTTGGAGTGATGCTGCTGAGGCAGCCGTTTCTGAAATCCCTCCAAAGCTTTTCCAAAAAGGAAACTGGGAAAATAATGAGCAAAAAAAGGAAAGTTTGTCACTTTGCTCCTTTGAATTTGCCTGGCAGAAGAATCTCTCTGATTTCCCAGGCAGAGATACTGCTGGCTGCTGCAACCCCCAGGGCCCGTTTGGGTGAACAGATAAGGATGCTGCTGTCCACACTCCTGGTGACAGCTCTCACGTCATGACGCCAATAGGAGCACTCTGCTGTGACCATGCGGATGGACTCACCCCAAACCCTTGTCCCTGGGGCTGAAAACCCTCCACTTGAGCTTGGGAAGCTCGAACACGCACACCTTGCTTGGTGTGAGCTTTGGGAGAGAAATACCTTTGTCTTACTTCCTGCCCATCTCCTGGTGTGTCGCTGGAGACAGTTGCAAAGCTTGCACTGCACATTGCTCCTCCATCCAGTGCTAAGAGGCTGGGGTAAAAGGCTCTTGCCTCAACTTTATTTTGCCCCACAGAAAACCATACTTCAAAGGGCACTGCATCCTCAGAAGTTATTATCCCATTGCAAGCGTACTCCTTTGGCAGCTCACAGTCTGTAACACTGGAAAATCCGAATACCTAAAGGGGGTCGACAAGAAACCTGGAGAGAAAGGGGCTTGGGCCAAGGGCCTGTAGGGCCAGGCCAAGGGCAATGGCTTGAACCTGCCCCAACAGGGGAGCCTGAGCTGAGCGCTGAGGCAGAAGCGGTTCCCTGGGAGGGTGCTGAGGCGCTGGCGCAGGGTGATGGCCCGGAGAAGCTGTGGCTGCCCCATCCCTGGCAGTGCTCAAGGCCAGGTTGGACACAGGGGCTTGGAGCAAGGGGCTCCAGTGGAAGGGGTCCCTGCCCATGGGAGCAGGGGTTGGAGCTGGAGGAGCTTGAAGGTCCCTTCCAACCCAAACCAGGCTGTGAAAACCGCTGCTGCAGGCTCCTCACCTCGAGGGTTAAAGCAAGGTCTGCCACAACAGCACTCGAGTGAGAGGCAGGAGAAGTGCTTGGGCAGGAGCTGGGATTTGCAGGGTGCAGAGGATGGAGCAGAGCTCTGGAAGGAAGCGGGAATGTTGGAAGCAGAAGGAATAACTCCCAAAGGTGGGATGTACTCCCCAGAGGGGCAGCATGCCCTGAGCAGGCAATTGCAGAGCAACCAAAGCACAAAGCCACATCCTAAATGAGAAAGGGGAGCTTGCACAGCACCAAGGGAAGGGGTGAGAAGCTTCAGCACCAAGCACATGGCATGGCTTGAAGGAGGTCTTGTGCCCTGGAAGGTCAGAGCATTGCTGGGCTGTACACAGTGCTGTGATTAGGGACTAACGAGCAAAGCAAGCCACAAGGAGCAGCTTCAGGGAGAGACCTATGAAATATGAGGTTGGCAAATGCCATTGGAGTAGGCATTGACACAGAAAGACCTTGAACATATTCAAGTGATCCCAAAGTTCCACCAGCATTGTTCAACATTCAACAGCCAGTATCAGCTGCAACCTACAACCACCACACTCGTTCCTTCCCAGCCATGCCCAAAGAGCACCAGGAACATTCCAGCTTCAGCATCTTCTTGGGAGGCCAAACACAGTTGAGGTCTGCCAGGAGGGCATGTAGGATGGGGGTTTGTCTGCTGGGACCATGGACAAGGAGAGTATGGGATCCCATGGGATGAAATTGCACCAGCACAGGGGCTGAGTGCGTGAATGGTGCTTTGGAGACTGGTCTGAGAAGGCTCCATGGGGGTATATTTGGGTGGAATATGCCGACACTGGGCACAAAATGCCTCTTTGGATTAACTGATGTAGTCAGAGTGACGAGGAAGAAGCATCCACCGAGGGAGAAGGGGAGGGTTACTCACAGGCAAAGCTCCCTCCTTCTCCACTTTGCAGCATGGCAATGACAGGAGAGTTTCAGGAAGCCTTTTCATTTCAAAGTTTTCGTGTCCAAGTACAGAATAATGAAGACATCAGAAATGCAAATGCAATGTTTGGAGCCACACAAAGAGATTTTGGCGGCAGCGAAGGAGGTGGGAGGAAGAGAATTTTCTCTCCGAGAACTGCAAAATTATGGGGTTTGTTCCAGTGCTGGATGGAGCCTGAAACCTTCCTAAACAGGATTCCTGCTCCCAGCACACTGCTCCCTCTCAGGGCTGCTAATGCTGCTTTTTGGACCAGAACTGCCATGTTTCCATCGTGCTGTTCATGTTATGGAATAGACCTGAGAAGGAAAATAAATACTGGCAAGCGAGCAGAGGGAAGATGGGACATGACAATCTCCCTAGAGCGCAGAGGGAAAACAGACCTGGCTTAGCTGGCAGGGACTGAATCAAACTCTATTTTTGTTTTCTAGCCCACGGTGAGCCTCATGGCAGAAATGCCAGCTCTCATCATACCTTGCACCCCACTTCCATGCTCTGTGCTGTGATTGACTTCATTGCAGATGGCTTGAGCCAAGTAGCAGACATTGAGACGTGGTCACAGCTCATCCATCCCATGGGCACGCACCACGGATCCAGGGCTCCTTACAGCTGGAGCAAAAGCCAGGTCATTGCCGGGACGTGCAGAGCGTGGGTGCAGCAGATGGAGATGAACTGACTTTCCCCCCAGTGCCAGCTTCAGTTTCCAGTTTTCCTTGGAATTAACATTAGAGACCTGGGTCGGAAGCCGGAAGCATCAGGTGTAGTTAGAAACACGTTTGGCAAAGCCCACCTTACAGAAGTGTTTGGCTCCATGTGAAACCCTCGGACATGCACTGTTCCTTTCTGCCCTAGGAAAGCTGTCACGGCTCTGCAAGCTGAACTCAGTCTGACAAAGCGCTGCAGGCTGTGAAGCTCAGCACCAGGCCAAGAGAGAGACAGAGCAGGATTGGATCAATGGTCAAGTGGTCCAGGCTGTAGGTGTCAAGCTCAAGGTTTTACACCCTCCTGGTGTCCTGGGAGAGCTCTGTTCTTGTTTTGATTCATGCCAGCCCTGCTTGCTCCCCCGCAACCTGCAGAAGTCAGAGCCTACGGCGCGAGAGCTGCATCAATCTGACAAGGCTCACTTATTCTTCTGGACATCTCTTTGGCATCAAGCAGCAGTCCCCCCAGTTATCCACTCCCCATCGCTCCCTGACCTTCCTGCACTCCTTCTATGGACCAAGAAAACTTTCACTGCAGAAGACCTTCAGGATGCCCCTGCTCTGCCTGAGACCAAGCCAAGGAGATGAATCACCTCCAGCACATCGCAGCAGTGGGAGGAGAGGTGGCTGGAGAATGCCCTTTACCTGGCAGAGCGGCTCTCAACAAGTCTTCCCTGCGGTAAATCTCCTTCTGCATCTCCCTGCTCAAGCCCAGGTCTCCTCATTCATAGAGTCCTACTGCGAGAGCGAGGCTGCAGCTTTCCATTATGCAGAAGATTGATTTTGACTGAAAAGTGGATTTTCAGTCCCAAGGTACATAGATTATACAGATACTTCTTTAAATGGTACTGAAAAAGAGAATGAGTGGAGCCTTGGTGGAGTACCCACTTTGCTGATATTCTTCCTGGTTTCGCATCCCTCCGTTTAAGTGAATTCGAAGTGTTTGGGTTTAATCTCTGAGTAAAAGCAACTCCTCAGAGGAAAAAACACACAATTTTCCTCCCTCTCCCAGCTGGAGCAGAATTCCCTCAGAGACCTGCAGCTGGTGGGATGGGCATAGCGGGGACACAGTTTGAAGGATGAGGCTGTTCCTGGTATCAATGCTCGGGATTGTGTCCCCTGGGGGATTTGCTGGGCTGCAACCCCCACTACAGCAGCCTAAGCAAAAGCAGAGGCACAGAGGGGATTTTTAAGCACCCCTGCACATCCTTTGGACCTGTAGTCAGGCACAGCCCTGTCAAGGCTCCAATCCTGTTTGCTAAAACCCGGTCCCCCCCGGGATGGATTGATACTGGATGTGCAGTCTGAGTAGGTAACCCTCAGCCTTCCAAAGAGAGTGTTGGGCTGAGGGGTTAAATTACCTCCTATTGCACAGCAGAGACCAAACCCAACCGCTTCTGAAACAGCCACAAGTACAAGACCTGATAAGGGATGTCAGGAAAGGATGTCCCCAGCGTACCCTGTCCCATTGCTCTTCCCAGACGTCTGCCACCCGCTGCCAGCACCGAGCTGAGCAGATTTGTTTTCCCTCTGACTCACTGTGACCACCCCAATGGGCTTTGAGCAGCCGTGTCCTCAGTGCATCATGTGGGAAAGCAGGAATGAAGATGGAAAACACACAGGGTGGGTGCTGGTTTGTGACGGGAGCGATCGGGAGCTCAGCCTGGGCTTTGGCACTGAGCTGTGCACCACAGGGGTCCTGCTCCTGCCCAGCTCTGCCTTTCCCCTCTTGTTGTGCCTGGTAGAATGGAGGAATACCGTCTTTTCCCCTCCCAAAGGAAGCGGGTGCAGGAGGGGAACTTGGAATTACAAACCCCTCTGTCACCGATCTGAGATACCGGCTTTGGCGAACCTGTCACAGGCAGTCAATAAGCGAGGGCAGCCACAGCCTGCCGCAGCACTTAACGCTGCTGAAATGTGCTCAGGGACTTGGGGAGAGGCAACAGGAGAAGGCAACCTATCATTGCTAACAAACAGCCAGGAGGCAAGGGAGCTGGCACCAAGAAACAGAAATAGGCACTGACAACAGCTTCTGCAAAGCATGAAGGGCCACAGGGAGCTGCTCTGGCTCTGCAGCGATGGTCTACATAACGCTGAGGAAGAGCAGGGGGACACCGCCACGCACATGGCCCCTTGCAGAAAGAGATATAGGAAATGAAGCAGTTCCACCTGCACGATGGGACTTCACCCTCCCCAAGAAGCCATGGGGCAAGCACACGTCCCCATCTTTGTGACACATGCAAACGTGTACAGAAATAAATAGCTTGATCTAGAAAGAGCGGAGGGGATGAACAGGCAACTCCGCTGTTGGGTGTCAACAAGAGATGGTCATTTCTGAGCTCTTGGTGGGAAACATCTCCCTCCTTTGAGCACCCGAGGCAGGTCCCACTGCCCTTGCACTGAGGTCCCCTTGGTTTCAGCTGGAGCTGGAGCAGGGCTCCCCTCTCCCTTCCCCAAGCAAGATCCTGACTGCCAAAAGCACAGGTTCTGAAGCTCGTTCCTCTTGGGAAGCATCATACCCTGCCAGTCTGACCTTCCTTCTCCCTCTCTGGCAGCGAATCAATAGCAGATTTCAACTGGAGAGCTCTAACACAGCACAGCAAGGACAGGTGACACCGTGAATCTTATTTGGCAGGTGGGGAAACTGAGGCACGGGATTTTGTTTCGACTTAAAACAAAGGAGATCAAGAACATGGAACAGAAACAAATCTCAGTCCGGCCGGTGATCCACTACATCACACAGCTCAGCTCTCCATGAGACACACCTCTTGCTGTTTGCCCATTTCCCACGCTTGCATCTTTCCCCCTTTCTCCCACCGTCTATTCCAAACCTTCCATTACTTTTATCTTCCCCTCATCAACTGTTTCCCCCTTTTTCTCCATCCCTTCCTCTCCACCTCCATCCTGCTGTGTCAGACAGCAGCCATTTGTGGAGAGCTGCTCACCAACACCCAAACCAGCCACGTTGGGTAGCCAAAACCACCACATTCCACCAAAGGTAAAAAAGTTATTTAGGGACCTACCAGTCTACCTGGACTTCTATATCTCTTGTCTCTACCTTGGAGGGTGCATCTCCATCGCTGTCCTTACTGCTGCTCTTCAGGAGATCCAGGACAGGCTCGATTTCTTTGAGGAGTTCATTGTCTTCCACGCCACCATTGAGGCAAGGGTAGCCACAAGCACCCGCCTTCCCCTTTCCACTGCCCTGCCCTTTGCCACCGGTAACGACGCCGTTAACGTGGACCATCGGCTCCACCTCCTGCCCCATCTCCCTTGTCCACAGGGAGCCCATGGTGCGGTCGGCTGCTGGCAGTGGCTGCTCTTTGCTGTGCGGGCTTGGGTTGGACAAGTCAATGGCCTTTGGAGCCGGGCAGAGGGGTCTGGTGACGCGGATGGTTTTTGGTGTCCCGTCACCGGCAAAAGTGGTCTCCAGGTGAGTGGTGAAGCCCTCGGGGCCCCGCAGGATGAGGACCACGTAGGTCTCGGAGGCGATGCTCCTCAGGGTCTCCAGCGCCGTCTCATAGCTCACGTCCACCAGCGGTTTGCTATTGACGGCTAAAATGATGTCCCCAGCCTGGATGAGGCCACTCTGCTCGGCAGCCCCTCCCCGGATCAGGTCGGAGATGATGACGGGTGGCTTGCTGACGCGCTCCTTCACCAAGAAGCCGAGGCCGCCCACCTTGCGCTTGAAGAGCCTCACCGAGATGACGTTGGGCTGTATCTGCTGCACGCTGAACACATTCTCTTCCATGGCAGCCCCTCTTTTTCGAGCCTGCAAACCAGGACCTTGGCACCCGTTGAGCACAGAGGAATTCACTGTCTGAGATGCTCGTCCACACCCAGGTGGGGCAGAGACAACTCTTTGGCTTTTGAGCAACCGGCCTCACTGCAGAACTCCTCTGGGCTTTGGCTGCAGGCTGGTCTTTTTCAGCATGCTCACTGCTGCCTGTCTCTGTAATGCAGCCCGGGGAAAGCAGGGTGTATCACCGGTGGAAAGCAAGGCTAGGAGCGGGGCTGGGCATCGCAGGGGCTGGAGGGGACAGCATGCCAGCTTCCAGTCAGCCTCTGGTCCTGCGCTGGGCAGAGGAGGGGATGCAGCCCGCTCACTTCACCGGCATCCCTGAAAGCAGTGCACGAGCCTCTTCAGCTGGAAAGGAAAAGAGAAGCAAACAACAAAGGAGAAAGAGAAGTGAGACAGGGCAGGCGTAAGTGCCGGCGCAGCACAGGGCTCGGCGCGCCACGGACACCCCTGTGCATCAGCCCGGCCCCACACATGCCACCCCTCAGGCTGTGCTCCGGAGCCAGGCTGCAGTTCCCCATTGCTCTGGGCTTTGTTTCCTCCACCCCTCCCTGCCAAAAGCAGCACCATCTGCTCGGCAGGGGATGGGGAAGTGCGGGGGGGAGCCCGGGGAAGGGGAGCCGGGCTCGGACCCTCCCTGCTTTGGCCATGGGGTGCCAGTCATGGGTAGAGCTGCATGGAGCGAGGCTCCGGTGCCGGCCGAGCATCTCCTGTCCATGTGTTTTCCAGAGCATCCAACAACCTGGTTTAGGTGGATCAGGGTGAGCAGACAGGGGATGTGCATCCCTACCCAGGATGAAACCCATTCCATAGGCGCTGTCCCACCAAGAGGGTTTTACTTCTTTCTAGTAGCAGCCACAAGCAGACCAAGGCAGTAGAAGACATTCAGCTCCCCTTACCCTGAGTTATAGCAAAGCACTTAGAACGGTGAGTGCTTTTAAGCCTATCTACCGGGAGCACAGCCTCAGCCTGGCTCAGCTCCTCCTCTCCCCGTATTTCAAGCCTGGCACAGGGACACAGGAGGCAAAGCTCGCACTCCCCCGTGCCCAGCCCTGCCATCCAGCTCTGAGCAGTTCCCAAACAAAGCACTTTAGCTGATGGAAAACCATCTAGAGGAGGACACGCAGGGAGTTCACCCAGCTCTCAGGGGAACCTTGTGCATCGGGGCATGACTTTCTACCGCCTGCGTGTGGCTTGAGGAGCCACGTCTCATTGACTCCTGATGAGACCCTGGTTCCTACATGCCAATGCTTGCATCCGCTAACTTCAGCTCTGAAACCCCATTCTCCACATTCCCCTCCTGTTTCTTAGATGCTCTGGAGAACGTGTCTCCCTGCGACCGTGCCCTGACATTTAGCTGTGTGCGGAGAGGCAGATGCCTTCTTTTCCTTTTTGAATCTGAATTCTGGGGAGAGAACAGAGGGCACGAGATCTGCAGGTTGGAGGCACTGGGGTGCCAAATAAAACGCCCTCCTGTCACCCAGAGACAGCACATTCAGGGCAGCATTTGAACTTTCAGACACCGAGCCCTCCTCTTCCAGGAGCTTCCTTCAGCTCCCAGATGGGAAAGACAGGGATCCGAGGAGCAGGGCAGTGACAACAGCCCTGGCATTAACTCCCTTGAGCATTTTAATCCCCATACGATGAAGGCTGCTGACCCCGGACCGGCTTTCTACAGGTGAGCAAAGAGTAGAGCGATTAGAGAGCGATAACCCAGGCTGATGGATTTAACCCCTATTGCCCTTCTCCTGCCATTACTCATCCCTGCAGAGCAGCAGCAATGTACAAAGGGTAAATGTCACCTGAGTAGGTCAGCGGGGAGTCACCACTTCAAGGGCCAATTAACCCAGGTGGCACAAGCCCTAATTGCCCAGTGACTTCCCACCAGTGGCCCTGGGCAGAGGTGGCTGGAGCAGGACCTGTGCCAGCAGTGATGGCTTGTGCCACCTCACAGGGCTTGGGGCAGCAGAGCAGGACATCTCCAGGTCCTCAGGTCACCTGGGCAGGGAAGGTCACATACATGGGGAGGATGGGGGCAAGCAGAGATCTGCTTCTATGGGGAAGGTCCTGTCCCTCTTCTCCTTCTTTTCCATCCCCTCCATCCCTTCTCCAGCCAGAGCTGGCTTTCACCGGCAGCACTGGGTGCAACAGGATCCCAGCCAAGCCTTCCCTCTCTTTTGCAGGCTCTTTGGTGCTGGTGCCAAACCACAGGACCTGACAGACCTTCTCCTTACCAAGCTCTGTCTTTTCCTCTCCCTGCTCCTAGCAGCCCACCAGCACATGCCCTGCAACCCCCAGCCCCTCCACTGGTCCCCATTACAAACCTGATGTCCAAGCAGGTCCACCAAGAGCAGGACTCATTTCTAATGCATTAGCTGACACCAAAGGATGAGCCAGGCTTTGAAAGCAGTGTAAGCACCATGCGAGTGCAGTGCTGTCAACTTCCTTCAAGGGGACAGCCCTGTTATTAGCTCTGGATTAGTCACCAGCTAGGAACGTCTCACAGTGGGCGAAGTCTGTGTTCACACCATGCCCATATCAAAGGGGCTAGGGCCACCTGGTTGACTGCCCAGTGGAAGCCCCTGTCAACACCAGGCATCCCCAGCAGCTCCCGTGGGCAGATGCTCGGCAGCTGGAGGAGATGATGATGCCTTTCAGCTTGTCTCAACTCCTTACTGCAGTGCTGAGCCTCATCCACCCCAAACAGCTGAGAAACCCCGAAGTATTTACAGTCCCTCGCTCTCCTCCCACCAGGCCAATTTCCAGTTCTTCTCCCTAAAACCTTATAGGAAAGCTTATAACCAGTTACCTATATGCAGGTTCAGCCTGCAGGATCGCAGGGAACGGAATTATTGCTGGTGCACATCAATCCCCATCCCCAAAACCTGCCTTACGAGAGGGAAGAAAAAGGCAGATTCCAGGTGGTACCCAAGCACCCAGCCAGGGCTTTCTCCGAGATGGAGGTGACCAGCATGTCCCCATAGAAAAGAGGGTGACTTGTTCCTTCCTTTTCCTCAGCTGCCTCCCAGATAAAGGAAGGTCAGAAAACCTCCAGAAAGCAGAGGGGCAGGCAAGGAGATGGAGGACAACCTGCCCCTAAGCTCCTGACCCTTCTGTTCCTTGGGGGAAGAGCTGGACAAGCATTTTCTTGGAATCATTTAGGCTGGAAAATAACGTTCAGATCATTGAGTCCAACCATTTTCCAGCTACAAAACCTTGCACAAACTCAGACTGAAGATGGGAGGGAGAGCGAGAAGCTCAGGAGTCACCTGGAAGCACAGGGAAGCCTTCCCCAGACACCCAGCATGGGTCAGAGCTTCCCCATGCCCAGCTCCCAGTGCATCCCAGGATGTTGGCAGGTCCATTCCCAGAGGGAAGCTGGAAGATTCAACCCCATGTGAAGTGATGGGGAAATGTTCACAGCACGGATGAACTCTGCTCAGCTCTGACGAGCTCAGTTCTCCCTATGAGCATCATTAAGAGTCTGATTTATGAACCCAAGAGCAGCAGCACATTTGCCAGGTCGTACATGTGAAGCTACTGGAGATGTCAGTACTAAGCCCTCAAAACCCATGAGAGCTGTGTGGTGAGCAGGGTTTCACAGTGCAACTCAGCTGGAAAGACTTAGTTCAGCCCTGAAAGACTGAGGGAGATGGCCAAACCCACGGGCAAAGCCAGGTCCAGCTCCTTGCTGATAAACACCCACGGTCGTTGCCATCCCACTCCCTGCCTCGGTTGCCTTCCCCTTTCCAAAGCATAAACCCAACTCAAATCACAGAAGAGCGACAAATGCTTTAGAGCTACAAACTTGTAGCACCCCAGACAAGCGTTAACCCTGCTCTCAATCCACACCGGCAGCGCCTGTTTGGAGGCTTCCATCAGTGCAGGGAAGAGCAGCAGAGCAGGCTCCCCTATGGCAGTGACGAAGGCATTTGCTTAACATACAAACCCTATGAGAAGCAATAACAAGAAGCTTTTAGAGTCGCCAGATAACGTTTCAAGCAACAAACTCCAGCACATATGTTAATTGGCTGATTAGATTTAGGAAGCAAAGCGGAGGAGAAATCAATCTTAGGAGCTTAACACAATCTCTTCACTCTCCCAGCCAGGGGCTGCAAGTGATGGTGAGTTAGGATGTACCCAAGAGCAGCCCTCAGCGTGGGCACTTGGGTTGCCCTTACCCTCACAAATCGATTTTGAGCCTTGTCTTCGCTGCGGTAATGGCTTATATTCCTACGTGCCAACTTTAAATGGACACCATTGTCCTATTTAATTCGTTTTGGTGGGATTTACAGCGCTCAAGGAAGAACCCCAGGGCTGATGGATTTATGCCCGTTTAATTTTTACGACCCATGGAGCACCAGTGGATCTGATGAGGAGTGATGGGATGCAACATATGCACAGTTACTGTAAACCTGTGTGTTTGTGCAGCCGAAAATGGAGCATTAAAGTGATTCACTGGAAGCCAGCTCGCCCGTGCCAGCAGTTCCATGCTCAGCTCCCGCTCGGCTCAGACCAACGCCATGATGCATCTGTGTACATGGCCTTTTAATCCTGACATTATATAGACAATGTTCCCCCAGCTATCTCTAATTATCCACCTCCCACCAACCTGGCCAAAATCCTCCCAGGCAGGAGGAAGCCCTTTTTCCTTCACAGCCAAACCATGTGCTCCACTTCTGCCTTCTCATCCCCAGTGCATCATGCTGGGAAGCGGCTGTTTCAGCTGTGCCACAGTGATCTATTCACCCCCAATAAACCTGATTTACACCTAGGAGTGAATTAAAGAAGAGGTACTTTGCCATCTGTGCAACATCCTGGCGCTAGCGCTCAGTGTCCAGGGATGCTGCATCGCTGCTGGACCGCTTCATACAGCCGCGGGAAGCAGCTGGCTCGAGAAGGATGCTGCCAAAGAGATCAATGGTTGAGGTCTCAGTCCTGGAAACCCCCTCACCTCCCTCACATCAGAAAGGCACAGATGTTTGCATTGAAAACACACCTAAAACTGGTAAAAGAACAGTTAACAATGTAACTACTTGCTTTCCAGTATAAATAAATCCATGTCCGTTCCCTGAGAGGGTTCATTTGCCTCTAATCACTGGGTTGCTTTCTGGAAAGCAAAACAATCCATGGTTGCTCATGGCCACATCTTGGGGCTGGAGCTGCCCTAAAGCCCCACAATGTGCACACTGATCCAACTCCTTACTCTTGTTTTTGCATTCATCCCGACTGTCTCACTCCAGGGAATTGAACAGCCAGGAAAGCCTGCTCCTGCTGTCAGGAGCAGCCACTGGCACACCTTGTGAGCAGTTGGATCATTCTCTGTCCCTTCCAGTTGAAACGCTCGATTGTCTATTCAGACCAGCATCCCGCACACTCTTTACCATGGAGCATCAGCACTAGAGGAGGCAGAACTGCACCAAAACTTTGCTGTAATTCAATGAAGTCCCTCATCCATCTTCCCTTCAGCCCATCCGATACAAACCATACCTCTCCCAGCAGACCTCAGGCAATGACTTTAATGTTGCCAAGACAACTGTGTTGACAAAATTCCCTTCTTTTTTCCCCCAGATGACAGGAACAAGGCTCTGTTTTAATTTGGAGTTCAAGGCTGAGCAGATTTCAGTCACACGCCTGCCATTTCTCTTCTACTGCTTCTTGGCGCCTGTGGTGTGTGGCTGAAACAGAGTTTAGATAAACCCGTCAATTCTGCTGCTTACCCCATCTAAAACTGATGCTCTTATTAGGGCTCAGCCCATCTGTAAAACATAAGTCTCCCCACCATCAATTTGCCAAGAGGACCGGAATTAGAGCGGCGACTCCAGTTTGACAAATGGTTAACACCACACTGCTTTGTCCTAAATGACAGAATAGGTAGATAGGAAATAAATGAGAAAATGCCACTTGATGGATGGAGTCAGAATCCAATCGCAGCACGAGAGGGGGATTGCGGCTCCATTTAGGCAAAGGGAATTCAGAAATCACAGCAGGTTGGCTGGAGCTGCAATAGCTCCAGAGCCGCCAGCCGGCATCAATAGAGTCAGAGACAGAGCTCTCTGCTCAGAGGCAGTCCAGGAATTCAGCGCCCGGCTCGTCTCAGCAGCTCATGTTCTTGTCCCTTCCTTTACTGCTGACTCCCCAAAATCCTTCTAGAATAGCATCAAATTTGCCTCCTCTATCAAGCCAGTGGGAGATGCAGCCCAATTAGGACAGTAAATAGCAATAAACCTGATTGTCACCAACTTCTTCTGATAGAGTGACTCATGTCACTATTTAAAACCCCAGGAAAACATCAGGCTTCTTATGGCACAAGCCTGGGTTCCTCAGTCTGGAGGCACAAGCCGGCAGCTCCCTGTGAAAGCCTGCCAATGGGAAAGGCGATGGGATTCTCTCTGTCCCCCTTCTTCACACCAAAGGGGCAGGAGGACTCGAGGTGAGATTCCCTGCTGATGAATTGGGTACACGGAGGCAGAGCAGAGCTCACACCCTCTCTACACCCGCATCATAGAACCATAGAATAGTTCAGGTTGGAAGGGACCTTAAGATCATCCAGTTCCAAGCCCCCTGCCAGAAGCAGGGACACCTCACACTAAACCATGCCACCCAAGGCTTCATCCAACCTGGCCTTGAACACTGCCACTCACAACCTCCCTGGGCAACCCATTCCAGCATCCTCGGTGACAGTGCAAAACAGAAAGGAAGATAATTTGTTCCCGAGTTCCTGTCTGCACTTTTCTTAGGGTTTTGCATTAGCACTTGTTGCCATAGTATCACCAGCAGCAGCAAAGGTCTTGGGATGCCTCCTGGGACCCATTCCGTGTCCTAGGAAGGGCTCTGGCTCGAATTCAGGCAGGACTGTGGGAGATGGGGGTGGAATTTGCTGTTTCCTTTCTAACTCTTTCCTTGAAAATTAAATTGTGCTGAGGCGCTGGCCCAGGGTGATGCCCCAGAGAAGCTGTGGCTGCCCCATCCCTGGCAGTGCTCAAGGCCAGGTTGGACACAGGGGCTTGGAGCAAGCTGCTCCAGTGGAAGGGGTCCCTGCCTGTGGGAGCAGGGGTTGGAGCTGGAGCAGCTTGAAGGTCCCTTCCAACACAAACCAGCCTGGGATTCTAGGAGTGCATGAGAGAGAGGGATAGAAATAGGCCCTGATGCTCATCAGTTCTTTTCCCCTTCTCCCATGGAACAATCCTATGCTGGTGACGCTGCCTTTGCCTGCAGCAGCCCCAGCCCCTCTTGGAAACAGATGTTTTGCCCATGCCAAAGGAGATGATTTTGGCTTCCTATGATGCTGCTCCTCAATAAAGGCATTACAGGGAGAGGCAGCAGTGGGGCAGGCTGGCACACCAGGACCACAGTCTCCCAGCCCTCCAGTGGGACTGGGGTCCCTGATCACAACGTGATCCAAAGATGCATCCATTTTGAAGGATGGGTTCTGCTCTCAAAAGACTGAGCTTTCATGACTCTCAAGGCAAGGAAGAACTGCATCTTTTCAGCATGTCTGAAAACATAGGCTTGAGACTCTGCAAAACAGGATTAGGACAAGCCTGTCCTTGAAGAGCATTGCAAGATCTTGTCAAGCATAAGGAGTTGCCTTAGCATAAATACCTCCGGTTTTGTATATACACACAGAGTACTTGCAGGCTTCCACACTCTGCATATAGCACCAACATACTGCTAACATATGGGCTTTCCAGACTGTGTGCTTCTCATGCTCACAGCCAGATCCCAAGCACTCGCTTGGCATCACATAGACACTTCATTCCGCTTGCTTTACAGCTGCCGTGGAGGGTGGCAATGCATTGGGTCAGGTATCACACACAGCCCATCACAATCCACTTGGAACGAGCAAGTTACATCTGGCTTCAGCCAGAAAGGGGCTGACAGATCCTTCTCTCTTTAGGACACAATACAGTTATTTTTGGCTACGCACAAGAGATCAGATCACATATATAGATCTGATTTAGTGCACACGATACAATCAGAACAGCGTGAGTACAGCAAAGGCATTTTAGCTTCATTTGGAGCCTCCTTTCAGAACCGGTCCCCTCCTGTCGGGATTGTATTTCTTTAGTAAAAATTGATGGTATCAACAAGTATCAAACAATATTCTCATTACTCAGGAGAGGTAGATGCTAATCTATGCGAGCTGAGCTCATGTGACTTATCAGTTACTATATATAGTTGTTTTCAGCACTGATTTAGGCAATCTGGCAGATTTCCTAAGCCTTTGTACAGATACTCTGCTGAAATGGAAGACACAAAATACACGAGCAAAGCAGGGGGTGGCAAGAAAAAGCTGAGAGGGGCAAAACGTCCCCGGGGGAGGACCGAGCCCTCCCCATCAGTAGGCACACAACATTAACTGCAAGTGAGGATTCAGCCCAAACCCCTCTGCCTAAGATGGCCTCTCCGGCACTCACTCACAATCATTGCACTGACAGAGGGAATAAGCAGGATTCAAAGGGCGCAAGGACTTGTCACTCTCCTTTGCTCATGAGGGATGTAAAGCTTCTCCCAGTGCAGGTGTCTGATCAGAGAAGGAGCCCTTCAGACCCCAGGTCTGTGTAAGAGGAGACTTTGTGCTGGGAGTTTGTTTGCAAACACATGCACGCATTAAAACAGGAGAGTAGGCAACGGAGTGTGTAGCATCCTTCAGGAAATATTCTGGGTATTGCGAGTGAGAAAGAAATAGAGGGAGGAAGAAATCACGGATGCAAACCCAAATTCCTCACAATAGGACATCCCCACTAAGACCTTTAACAGAAAAGACATAGTCAACCAAGATGTGCTGGTAGAAATCCCAGGGAGATCCTATTGTGAACAGCCCCCCTGCCCCAAAAGCTTCCTACAGCTTTTGTGTGATGGTCCAAATAGATCCCTGCCTGAGCCATCAGCATTTAGGGAAGCAGAACAGGAAGATGAGCTGGCATTTAAAGCAGTCAAGCCCCCAGCCGCTGCAACTGCCCCCCGCAATCTCCCACTCCAGACAGCCTGTGCTCCCACGGGAAGGAAGGAGACACTTCCCCTCCATTGCGGTGGGAGGCGGATCAGCTCCTGGGGGACTCGGCGAGATCATTGTCAAGTTGCTGCCAGAATTCCCTCCTGACAGTCATAACTTGAAAGCATTGGAAGAAAATGTCTGCACCTGGGCTGCGGAGCCGAGGCAGGGAGAGGTTCTGTGCGGCTGGAGCTGGAAGGGGCTGCTCTAGATGTACCTCTACAGAGGTCTCTTTTCCTGCTGCTTTGACAGTAAAAAACAGAAGCTTTCTACTATCTACGGCAAACTAAGCTGAGAGCGAGCCCACAGGCAGGGCAAGCGCGATTCATTCCCCTTGCTCCCTGCGACAACTCCCTTCTGCATTTAAAGCGCACCCAGAGGGGACTATCGAGGTCCCGGGTGGAGAGAGGGAAGGGGCAAGAACCGGCCTGACCCTCTCTGGAGGATCGGGGACGGTGCTGAGCGGGACATCCCAGGGCTACGCTCGGAAGGCTGGAGCCACATTAGGGTGCCTCTTCCCCACCCTAGGATGGATGCGGACCCGGCTCCCACCCCAGAGCCCCGGGGACACTCCGGGTCATCCCCAACCCAGCGCTGGGCTGGTGGTGGCATCGCCTGCAGCCCGAGCCCCTCCCGACGTTGTCCGCGCTGTCGCAGGGAGGGATGTGTCGCGATTCCTGTCGGGCAGCGATCAGCACCCGGGACAGCTCCCGCAGGCCCCCCCCCCCCCCCCCCCCCCCCCCC